>OZ024720.1:27588666-27838653 GCA_964016875.1 Fallopia convolvulus | reverse complement strand
TCTCTTTTCTCTATAGCTGTATCTAGGTCTGCCTTGTAGATTTTACCTTGCTCTCTCTCTTTTCTCTATAGCTGTATCGGATCTTCAAGTTGAGACGCATACTGGGGCCTTAGCTGAAGCAAACATGAAGCTGAACGAGGAACTAGCAGTGTTTGAGGCAAAACTGAATGATGTTCAAGCTAAATTAAATGCAGCTATTGCAGAGAAGGATGGTTTGGTACAGGAGTTGACTTCTGAAAGGGAGAGACTTCATATTGAGGTGATGACGCTCTTCAAATATTTTTTTTTTCGTTTATATCATTATTGGAAATGTTTTAACAATTTATTTTATTAAAATCATGCAGATATCTTCAACAATGGAGGAAAAGCAACAACTTAGTGAAACGAGCACAGTTGCTCAAAATGAACTGAAAACCTCAATAAGTCAACTAGAGGAGCAATTGAAGGATTATCAAGAAAGGAGTGAAGTTATAAAGGCTGAGCTGGAAAGTATGAAACTTGAAGCTGCTGAGAAGTCTGCTTTGCAAGATAGAGTGAAGGAACTTGAAGAAAAGCTTTTGATAACTGAAGCTGATTTGAAAAAGGAGGTAAAATCCTGATTATAATAAATCAAACTTTGCAACGTCTTAGTATATGACACTAATCGCATGAATTAAAATGTGATGGCCTTCCTACTAATATCTCTGCAGATGGAGAGTGTTCAGGCATCTGTTGTAGCAAGAGAGGTGGACTTAACGTCAAGGCTGGAGCAACATGAATCTTTAAAATTGGAGTTGGAAAATGCAAAGCTTGGAAATGCCGAAAATTCTGCTTTGCAAGCTAGAGTGAAAGAACTTGAAGAAAAGCTTCTGGTAACTGAAGCTGATTTGAAAAAAGAGGTAAATCCAGAACATCATAAATCAAATTTTGCAATTTGGGTCGGCTCAAAGTACTATTACTATACTGGTAAGGAAAAAAAACTCTCATTTCCAATTAAATTTGATTCAAATGAGTAGGTCTTTACCGACTTTGTTCTTGTGGTTGCTGAACAAACAGAAAGAAGAGAATTGCAAACTGGCATCTGCTCAAGAAAGTGATGTAAAACTTTCTTCTGAAGAGTTTGAAGCCAAAAGCCAACGAGTCGTATACTTGGAAAAACAGGTCAGGGATCTGGAGCTAGAGGTTAATTTGGCTAAAGAAAAGGTAAGCAAGAATTCTTGATCTTCTGTAACTGATCCTAAATTCCTAACTGATTCACCTCTGACATTTTTTTAAATCCTTTGTTGTCTTCACAGGGAGACGGTGCTGTTAAACTGAAGGATGACACATAGGTGAAAAGCCGAGACATTGGATTAAACTTTACTTCTCCAACAAAAAGGAAGAGTAAGAAATCAGGATCATCAACACCACAAATGCCCTCTGCTTCATTAGAGGCCCGGGCTAAAACTGTTGAAGCTCCTTCCTCTGCTAACAACCTCAACAGAGAATGCAACTGCAGCTGGTTCAGGGCCAGAGTATTCATACCTTGATCAAGAAAACCAACAACAAAGGTTTGGTAGCCCCAACTTGGTAAATGATTTTGTTGCCTGATACTGAACAGATTCAAAAAAAAGAAATTTTGAGCTTATGATTTGAGTACTGAAAGGATCCAAGTATTTTGTAAGAGATACAGTTGTTGATTTCTTGTATCATGTGGAACATGATACATAAGATGATGTTGTTGTAGTATTTTTGTCTTCATTACAAGGTCTATAGTAGGTCACTCATGTGTTGGAAAAATTGGTTAAGTACATGCTGAATGTACATCAATTAATTGTGGGTCGTTGGTTATGCATTATATCAGCAAAGATGGAGTGCAGATGTTTGAATCTGGTTACCGCGCTGAAGGTGGTTGCCCTTTGACGCTTCATGAAGCGTCTTGCTTCATAAAACGCGACGCTTTAAGAAGCGTCTAAGGCGCCTCTCCCAACTGGCAAGGGAGGCACGGGACCATTTTAAAACACGCTTCTTAAAGCGGCACGCTCCCTGAATCGTGTGATCCCTGGGAAAAAAGTTGGACCAATTTAGACCCCATCCAATATCGAACTCGAGACAACTTAACTTAACGCTTGTACCTGTACCATGTGTTCCGCATTGGCAATCAATTTCAAATGCCACAAATTATCTTATAACATAAACCTAAAACCCTAAAAAGCGTAAACCATAATAACCCTTAACCCTAATAACCCTATGCCCTAAAAAAACCATAAACTATGACTCATAAAATTACATAAACATAACAAGGATATAATTATATTCACTAAACTTCAAAAAATATTCAAAACTCAACATCCTAATATAGCTTAAAATAGTAAAAACCTTCCAAACCCTAAAAAACCATAATCAACATCAAAACCGTAACCCTAAATCCAATCTTGTTAAACTCTATTTATGGGTTTACGGTATGTCATTTTGTACATTTAAAATTTTATAACATTTAGGGCTTAGGGCTTAGGGTTTAGTGTTTAGGGTTTAGTGTTTAGGGTTTAGGGATTAGGGTTTAGGGTTTAGGGTTTAGGGTTTAGGGTTTAGGGTTTAGTGTTTAGGGTTTATGGGCTTACGGTATGTCATTTTGTAAATTAATTTTTTTATAACATTTACGGTTTAGGGCTTAGGGTTTAGGGTTTAGGGCTTAGGGTTTAGTGTTTATGGTTTAGAGTTTATTGTTTAGGGTTTATGGGGTTACGGTATGTCATTTTGAACTATTTAAAATTTTATAACATTTAGGGTTTAGGGCATAGGGTTTAGGGTTTAGGGCGTAGGGCTTAGGGTTTAGTGTTTAGGGTTTAGGGTTTAGGGTTTATGGGTTTACGGTATGTCATTTTGTAAATTTAAATTTTTATAACATTTAGGGTTTAGGGCTTAGGATGTAGGGTTTAGGGTTTAGGGTTTAGGGCTTTTGGCTTAAACCCTAAACCCTAAATTGTATAAACCATAAACTATGAATCGAACCCATGAAACCCTAAAACCTCGAAACACTAAACTATAAACCATAAATTTACAAAATTCATTAATGTAACCCTAAATCCTTATTAATAAACGTAATAACCCTAAATATTATAACATGGAAATTCACATGATGTTGTCCCTAAACATCGGGCCCTAAACATAGTACATAAATAGCCTAAACCTATATTACTAATCGTAATCGTGTTTAGGGTCCATAAACTAAAACCCTAAACACTAAAAGCAAGTTGATCACTAACACTCACAAACCTAAACGTCAAAGCTTTTAAACCCTAGAAACCCTAAACCCTACATTAGGGCTAACCCTAAATTAGGATTAGGGTTTAGGGTGACGCTTCATGAAGCGTAACGCTTCATGAAGCGTCTCCGTTCCAAACGGTGTTCCCCAAGCGGGGCTTCTCTAGGCGTAAACACGCTTCATGAAGCGTTACGCTTCATAAAGCGTGAAATCTGTGTGCAGAAAACGAAAAGATTTCCATCCAGATTTAGATAAGTAGTAGTTGCAACTGGCATTCGATTGCGATCCTATAATTACGGAAGTAATCTGCACTTCCCATACATGTAACTAATGCAGATTGGATTTGGCGCTAACATTCCCCGCCAAAATCAATCAATCCTAAAAAAATTCACACCTTCAATTTCATCTATAAAAGCAGGATATGTGTGCAGTTTTTTTTTTTACGGTAAACTCACATATATTTCATAAAACTACAGTGTTCATCATCCCTTTCTCATAATCCATCTTGCACAATGGTTTCAAGGGCTCATGCTAGGGATCTACTAGCCTTTCGCCTCTTTATGCGAGAACTGATGCAAAGTAAGGACGTCGGTTTTAAGAAGGTTGGCAAACATCTTAGTCGTTTAGGGTATTTCAAGACCCTCAAAACGATTTTTGAGGAGGAGATGAACGGAATTGAGATTGAACCCGATAATCGACTTGTGAAGAGAGAGCCATTGGATAACGATGTTGAAGGTTCAAACGAAGCAAATGCCATTATGATAGATTAGTTTAGTGTTTATTTATATTACTGCAACATATGCTTGTTTAGGATTTAGGTATGTTTACAACTTAGGAAGTCTATGTTAGTGTTTATGGTGATGTTCAAGTTTCTTTCTTTCTACTTAATTTTTGAACTTAAGAGGTCTATGTTAGTGTTTACAATGAAATAGTGGGATTGAACTGTTCTTGTTAGCATAGTTGTGTGATTTTTGTGATCTTGCCTTTTTTCAGATTTTAAGTACATATTTCCCTTCAATTAATCACTCATATCATAACCCATAACATCCAGAAAATAACATCCAGAAAACATCCAGAAAATGAAGGCTAGCAATACTCGCCAGTTTAACACGATCCGTCCATGCCCTGGAAATTTCCAATACTCGCCTTTAACGCTTCATGAAGCGGGACGATTTTTGAAGCGTGTAGACACCCCCCAACCCGGCAAGGGAAACACGAGGGTAATAAACCTTTATGAAGCAGGACGATTTAACGCTTCATGAAGCGTGTAGCCCCTCCAGCTGCCAAGGGAAACACGAGGGTAAGGCATGTAAAATACACGCCTCAGGAAGCGGGACACTTCAGGAAGCGCCTCAAAATCTCAGAATCCTAACCCCTTCAAGGAGACGCTTCATTAGGGTTAGGGTTTAGGGGGACGCTTTATATCTCAATGAAATTTCACATCCAACAAAAGATTCACCATAAAGTCTATTCTCTTACTCACAAATTCGCAACATCAGTAGGCAAAATAGAAAACCGTCTCAATGTTTTTGACAAAGGAGAAAAGTTCTGGTTTCATTGGTCACTTCTTTCAAACTAACCAAACTTGTTACAAAACTAGAACCAATAAGAGAAATGATGATTCACAAGATGATATGTCAAAAAAAAGTCATAATACTACTAATGTTATATTACATAAGTAAAAATTAACTCTAACATGCTACTTTTGGGGTTAGACCATTGCGAATCCGTTTTTGGCACCACATTTCCATCATCTGCCTAAACGGCTCATCCTAATCCTTGACGCTTGTGTTATGCCTCATTGTCCAATCCGTAGGAGGTGGAGGAAGAGGCGCGTCATCACTCAACCAAACCTACATAAAAAAGTCGTAAATAATTGACAGAAAATTAAGTACAAAAAATTTATATAGAAAGGATAATTACCGGGATGAAGTGGTTTCCTTGTCCTACCAAGGCTATGACATAAATCCTTGTGGGAGGGTGCGGGTTGTCCCCTCTCGCCTTCATCGGCAAGCAGGTGTGAGATACCTTCTTCGAAATCAGAACAAGAACAACATGATGTAATGTCACAAATATCAACCCGACCATGGGCATCTCAAGCCAATATTGTCGCGCGCAAGGGCTAACATCATATGGTAGATTCTCCAAGAGTTCATCAATAGGGGGTGCGTTCCCCACACGCTCATATATGACTCGGTTTTGCCTCAATTCGGCAACCAACTCCCATCGAACTCTTCGATATTCTCTCTCTCCATGTCCCAACAACTCGGCCATGGATCGATAACCACAATGCCCGTCTCCCTTTACATCCTTAGCCCTCTCAATATATGGAAACATGAAATGGTCAACGATGTCAACTCCAAAGTTCACACCCAATCACATCACGTCGTCACTCGACCCTTTTGCACAAACACTTGCTGCAATTATTTTTGAGGCCTTGTTGGTTGAGCCCTTTGGCCTTCCACGCATTCTCTTAGTGGACGGGAATGCATCAGTGTTCCTCTTACCCTCCTTCTCTTCCATCTCCTTATCTTCTTTTTCTTTCTTCTTCTCCTTCTCGTATACATCCATCCTATGCTCAAGCAAAGTTTTACTACTCTTGTTAGACCACTAGGTGGAGCCCTTTGGACGCCCCCTTTTCATAGCTCCTACCGCCTCAGCCAAAGAAGATTCTTTTGGCCTCACCAAGTCTATGAAAGTTTCGGTAATCGTGTAGATCTGCGCCTTTGTCAATTTTCCTGCCCTATAATACTCCTCCATCTCTCTCCATCTCACCTCAGCAAGTGATAGACGCACTGTGTCATCTATGGGCATGCGTTGTGGATCGACGCCTTCCCATACAACTTGATGCCAAAACGGGTTTATCTCACTTGGCATGATTGGCTGCTTGGTGAGGATCGCATGGGCAATCCTATGAGGACAAGGAAGACCCATTCGCTCTCTCCACCAATAATCAACACATTCCTTCTCCAACTTTCCCTCTTCCTTGTCCTTCATCAACTTGTAGAACATATTCAACAAGATTTTTATGCAATGTGTTGACACTCTATAAAATAGCCGAACAAATATCGCCTTCACTTCCTTAGGGATACATTCCAACTCTGTTGCAAGCTTTGTACGTGCCAACTCCAAATCTCCCCTCAAACTATCAACTTGGTACTCAATTTGATCATGGATTCTTCCAATCACCGTGTTGAAGCCTCCCAAAGACCTATCAAGTATTCTTTTCAACACATGGTGCATGCCCTCGACCCTGTAATGAGCATATAACTATATGATGAAGTTACTCCAATTGTTTAATTCAACATGCTTATATGAGACTATATTTACCTGTTTGTTGTTCTCGTATTGAAGTGAATATAGTGGTCGGTGATATCTCTTTATTTGGTGGTGTTTTTATATATGATTTCCTTTGTAAATATGTTTCTTTTTCCCCTTTTCTTGTGTGTTTTGTTCCTTTTTAGCTTAGTTCCCGTATTTCTACGAGATTCGGAGACTATGCGCGTTTTATGTGTTTTGTAGGTGTTTTGGCATGGATCAAGGATCGTTTTGAAAGAGGATCGGAACATGGAGCAAGGCCCGAGCTTAAGAGGGAAAGAGAGGAGCAAGCCATGAAGAAGAACAAGAGAAAAGCCAACAAGAAGAGGGTGGAACGAGGTCCGGACCGAGCTGGAACCACGCCGGGCCCGAGATGAAGTTTTCGACCTCGGACCAACTTGCACAGTAAGTCGGGCCCGAGGTTCTCCGTGTCGGGTCGAGTCGATCGATTGGTGCTTGGGCGCCAAGGCACGAAATGGTGAACTTCCACTTTTGCCCCTCATCTATAAAGGCTCTCTTGTCTTCTAATTGAAAGGAGGTTCCCACACTTAGCAAGGAACCAACCCTCAAAAACTCTCAAGAGGATACTTGGAGAGCAAGGAGGAAGGAGAGGAGAAGGAGAAGAGAGAGAATCGGCCATAGAAAGGGAGATTTGATAGGTTTAGTTGTTAGATTAGCTTTGCTTTGTTTTGATCTTGTGGATTTGGAAACCTTTGATTGGAGTTTGTGGATTGCTTTTGATTTGTGAATGAAACTTTGCTTTGGTTTGAGATTGATGATGTTGATTGCTTTGCTTTTTGATTTGTTCGCTTTATTTGTTTGCCATATGGAGTAGATCTCCTTGATCTTGGGTTATGGGGGAAAACTCTAGCTAGGTTTGGGCTAGAAACCCCAATTCCATAGCCTTGAGTGCTTGATCTAGGAACCCACTCTACATAGAGCTACAATTCCTTACGAAAGTAAGGAATCAAGGCTTGTGATTGGCAAAGTAGCGAAAGTGAACATGTGTCAATCTCAAGACCTTGCTTCGAAGGGGATTTCCCCAATGATCGATGTGTAGAAGTGGTTGGAACGAGGGCGAAAGCACTCGATCCTATTCCGATCATCACTTATCTACTAGAGAAGGAACCCAAAAGCCCAAGATCTACTTTCAATCTTTGAAGTTCGACAAACCCAGCTACCTCGGGCCCGACTTGCCCTACGTCGGTCCCGACTTCCTCTTGTCGCCAACATCTGGCCCGACGTGACACTTGTGTCGGTCCCGACTGTTCTCTTTGTTTTCCTTTGTTTTAAGTTCTCCTTTCCAGCTTTCTAGTGTCTAGGCATCTCAATCGAGTAGATTTCCCGAGCGTTCGACACCCACCATGTGCTACAACGGGGTCGGGTTATAAATTGTATCTCTAGACCTTCGCGCAACCGAGAGCGATCAAAAGATTGGCGCCGTTGCCAGGGAAGTCTAAGTGCATTGAGTGCCAATTTGGTGAGTTTCTTGTGTTTTGGTAGTGATTTGGGTGAGGGAATAGCCCAAACCCTTGTTTGTTTTTGATTTGTTTTGGTTTGTGTCTTTGTTTCGTAGGTGTATGCTAGCTCGTTCCTCCCGAGGAACACTTGATCTTGAGTTTGTGAGTGATCCGGAAAGTATTCTCAAAGAAGCCCGAAGAAGGAAAAGGATGGAGAATCAAGCTCTCCATGTTGATGAGGAGTTGGCTCAACTTAGGGCCGAAATGGCTAGATTGCAACTTGAGAAGGACAATCAAGAGGCGGTGGCAAGAAGAGAACGGGAGCAACGGATGAGGGCCAAGGCTCAACTCAACGCTCTACCCCGGAATGCACGCCAATACATGCATCCGGAGTTGAGGGTACCCGAACCGGTTATTGTGCTTCCCGAGGTTGCCAAGAATTTTGAGATCAAGACGCAATTCATTTCCCTCATCAAGCGTGATCAATTCGAGGGCCGCCCACATGAGTGTCCCATAGAGCACATCAAACACTTTGTGGACATGTGTGAGACGATCTCTACCGACGAGGAGACGTTGGAGTATGTGCTTCTAAAGGCGTTCAAGTGGTCACTTGGGGGCAAGGCCACACATTGGCTCGAGAGCCAAGCCCCTAGGTCAATCACAACTTGGAAGGCACTCTATGATGCTTTCTTGATGAAGTTCTTCCCTCCCTCAAAGACAACCGAGCTAAGAAGGAAAATTGCAAGCTTTCAACAAGGTCCGAATGAGCCTCTCTTCGAAGCATGGGACCGTTTCAAGGAGATGTTGCGCCAATGTCCTACTCATGGCCAACAACCATATGTTCTCCAAGACATCTTTTTCCAAGGCATCAATCCGGCAACGAAGGACAAGCTAAATCTCCACACCGATTGTGGGTTCATAGACTTGACACCGGATCAAGCTTGGGAGCTACTTGACAAGCTATCCGATTATGAGGCCATGTATGGGGTTAATCAAGCTAGCAAAGAGGTGAAGGTTCAAGGTGAAGGTGCAAGGAAGTTATATGATCCAAAGGGAGAAGACATTGACAAGGATGTGAAGCTCCAATTCCTTGAAGGTGAAGTGAGCAAGCTTAAGAGGCAAGTCCACTACTACAAGCAAAATGCTAGAGCTTGTGAGGAGTGTGGATTCTTTGCACATGCTACACAAGTTTGTCCGAATGAGAGCCAAGTGCGCTTGGCCGAGCAAATTGAGGAGGCAAACTATGTTCGAGGAAATTTCGGTGGAAGAGGCAACTTCAACAATGGTGGTAATGGCCGGTGGAACAACGGTCAAGCTCAAGGCTACAACAACAACTTCAACCAAAACGAGCCAAGGGCGCCGCAACCACCACCATATAGGCCACCGGGATTCAATGAGCTACAATCATTTGCTCAAGAGATGAGGGATGGATTCAAGGAGATGAGGACCCAATTCAATGAGTTTGGTGCATGGAGGAGGCAAGTCGACAATCAATTTGCCCAAATTGCAACTCAAGCCCCGAGAGAGAATGGGAGACTTCTGGGCCGACCCGAGGAGAACCCCCGAGCTCAAAACAATCAAAATGAAGTCCGGGCAATTGGATTTAGAAGTGGCCGAAACCTACTCGAGCCACACATGCCTAAGAAGAGTGAAGAGAGCCGAACCGACTTACCCAGCAAGTCGGGTCCGAGGTTCCCTGAAGTCGATCCACCAGGAAGATCGACTCCTCTTCCCCGGACCGAGGTTGAGAGTAAGTCGGGCCTGACGTACCCAGACCTCGATCCGACTACTCTGCCTCAGCTTTGCCCCAGGACCGAGATACACGACATCGTGCCCGACGTGGTGCCTAAGTCGGTCCAACCAGGAAATGTTGCAAGTGAAGTGGGGAAGTCCAAGGAGGTTGATCCAAGCAAGATTCAAGATGCAACAACTCTTCCATATCCGTCAAAGAAGCCGAAAGATGTGGTTGAGAACAAGTTCAAGAGGTTTCTCAAGCTTTTGCAAGGTTTGAACATCTCTATCCCATTCACCGATGCATTGAGCGAGATGCCATCCTATGCCAAGTTTTTAAAGGAGATTTTGGGCAAGAAGAGGTCCATAGTTGAAATGCAAGATGAGGTCAAGACCTTGGAGTTACCACAAAAGCTAGGAGATCCCGGTCGCTTTGCTATAACTATTGGTGTGGGGTCTCAAAACTTCCAATCCCTATGTGACCTTGGGGCAAGTGTTTCGGTGATGCCCGCTAGCATTTGGGGAAGGGCAAATTTAGGTGAAATTGAACCGGCCGATATGTCCCTAACTATGGCCGACGGTTCCATCATCAAGGCTAAGGGAATATTGGAGGATGTGCCGGTGCGAGTTGGAAAGTACTTTGTTCTCGATGATTTCGTGATCTTGGACATGCACGAGGACCCCTAGGTCCCAATTGTTGGGACGTTGTTGGGACCTCTGGTTCTAAACAACGGATCAACGATGTAATTCTCAAGTTTTGATAATGACAAACACCATAGGGAACTAATGTGGTTTGTTCAAGTATTTCTAAGGAACACAGGTACAGCCAAGAACTCCTACGAATGACCAAAAGCCACTGCAGGACACAATGAAGAGTTTCCATCAAGGGAACTCTGAAGAGGAAAGTTCCCATGAAGTGGGAACTCCCAGAAACAATCAAGAGAACACAAGCTTACAACGATGAAGAGTTTCCATCAAGGGAACTCTGAAGAAGACAGTTCCCATGACATGGGAACTCACATGTGAGGACAACGACCGTTCAGCGCAGATCGCGGGATTCTGTCTCAGACAGCCCGAGGGAACAGTCTGAGGTTCAGACTGTCACGCTTCATCCAACGGTCCGATTGATCCAAGAAGTTGACCTAGTTCAAACAAAAGTCACATGTGAAGAAAGTACAACTTGGGCATCAAGCAAAGGGCATTTTGGACACAAACGAAAGATGCGACTGCCCAAGCTCATTGGACTATAAAGCCAAATGAATAGTACTCGGTCTGAGTACTTCTCCCAGAACTTACAAACACCCACATCAGAGAAAAGAAAGAAAAGGAAGAGAAGTCCCCGCCGGCGAGTGTGTGATCTCGACGACGGTGAAGCTGAAGTTCCCAGGAGCAAGGGAACTGAGAAGTCAGCGTAAGGTTTGAGTTACTTGTGTTTTGCTGTTGTGAGCTTAGGAACTCAGTTGAGAGGATTTACTAGTGTTGCTAGAGTTAGGAAGAACTTGTAGGAACAGAGAAGTGTAAATCCGGCTGTGTAACTAAGGAACAAAGCAATCAATATAAGTAAGTCATTCAAAATCCTCCAAGCGGAGGTAGAGGTTTACCCATACAACTAGTTGGTTGTAGTGGGGTTCCTCTATAAAGGAACTGTGCCTTTTACTGTTTTTATTACTTGCGATTATTTACTTCTGCTGCCTTGGGAACAGCTTAATTGCCAGTTCCCAAGCTCACTGCTAACCGGTTACGATCCAACAATTGGTATCAGAGCTTGCGCTCTAGATTTGTGTTAGCATCGCAGGTGTCAAAATGGCTCAGGAACTTACTCAGGTGGGGAACAATACCAGTAAGCCGCCAAGGCTTATCACAGGAAGATTTGAAAGCTGGCCACGCGACATGAAGGATTGGATGCGTGGCCAAGACTACCAAGCCTGGTGTGTCATCGAAAGGGGGAACTTCGAAATCGATCCAGCTATTGTCAACGACCTCTCAAAGTGGGGTCCCAACGAGTACAAGTGCATGGAGGCAAACTACAAAGCAAAACAGTATCTAAAGAGGTCCATGTGTGTACAAGATTGTGACAGGGTTGCAAACCTTGACACAGCCAAGGAAATGTGGGAAGCCATCCAACAAATGCACGTTGGGAACTCAGATCTCAGAGAAGATCTTCAGATGAATGCAAAAAGGGAGTTCTACAACTTCCAAATGGAAATGGGAGAGTCCGTCGACAGCTACCAATCCCGGTTTGAAGGACTTTGCACTAAGATGGAAGGATTGGGGATCACAAAAGAAGAAATCACCCACAAAATGAAGGTCTAATAGCTCTTCAATGGATTGACTGGAGAATGGGCAAACGAGAGAACGATATTCAAGGAAAACCCAGAAAATCGAATGCTTATGCTCCATCAAGTATTTGGAAAGCTAGTGGGACATGAGAAGAGGAAGATCGATGACAAGGAACAAACTCGAGCTCATCGAGGGATCGCACTCAAGATCGAAAAGATGCTCAAATCAACCCAAGAACAACATGAAGACTCCGAAGAAGAAGAGGATGAAGAGCTAGTTCTTGTAACAAAGGCTCTTCGAAACTTCTACAAAGGAAAGTCTCAACGGAACAGTGGGAACTGGGGAAAGGGACAGAGTTCCCAAAGAAAGCCCACAGAGAAGGATCTCTCAGAAGTGACTTGCTACAAATGCAACAGGAAAGGACATTTTGCAAAGGAATGTCCACAAGGAACTGATGGCAGGAAGCAAGGAAAGAAGGCCTACATCGCTACCTGGAGCGATGATGAAGACGAAGATCCTGAGTCATGGGCACTCCCAGACATGTGTGGCATGGCCATAGGAGAAACCACTGGGGAACAACCCAGTGAGGTAACCACTGAAACTGTTCTTGACTCCTTGAGTAACTATGAAAAACCTGAGTTGTTGAAAATTCTTTCAAGTCTTGTCAAAGATAACATCAAACTGCAAAACAAGTTGGAAAAACAGGAACACATAAATTCTCAATTAGTTGGTCTTGAGCCTTGTCCCAACTGCATATCCCTTCTAGAAAAACTCAAGTCTAATGTGTCTCACATCGTAGACCTAGAAAGAGAAATCAAAACTCTAGAGAAAGATGAGAACACCCTCTTGCAAAACCTGAGTAAGACTCCCGAACATCTTGAAGCCTCTAGTTCCCAAATTAAGTTTGTCCCAGCCAGACATGGCATAGGATACAAAGGTGAGTGCTCCAAGAACGGAAAGTCACCCCTGAGCGAACATGAGATCCATGAGTGTAGGTAGGGCCTTAGAACTCCAGTGCGAGAAACAGAAAAATGCTCATCTCGAGGAGAAAATCAGGGTCTTAGAGAGTGGAAACAATGGTGAGAAAGACTACTATACTGGGAACTCTGGACATAGAATCTATGTCAAAATTGCTAAGGGAAATGGGTCTCGAGTGTACAACAAAGAAACCATGGATAGGAACCGTATCCAGAGACCACACCCAAAATACTACCTGGGAGAATACTACAAGACATGTTGGCACTGTGGTGCTCATGGGAACTACAAGGATGCATGTCCCAAGAAGAGAGTCCAAACCCCTAGAAGCCATGAGTTCCCAAACAGACAAAAACGTCATGCTCATCACCAAAGGAACTCCAACTCTAAAAATTCCAAAGACATCAACATTTCTGACTATATCTTGAATGAAAATGTTTTCCCTTGCAAGGGACCTGGCAAGAGTCATCTTGCCTGAGTCTCAAAACACTAACTTTTCCTTGTAGGTGGCAGTGAGAGGGAACAGTACATGGTTCATAGATAGTGGATGCTCGAACCATATGACAGGAAAGAAGGATATCCTCATCTCACTCTACACTCATGCCGAAGGAGGCCATGTCTCATTTGGCAACAAGAACAAGGGAGAAGTTATTGGAAAAGGAGAAGTGTTGCTCAATAGATCTATTAAAGTTAGCAACGTAAATCTGGTAAAGGATCTGGGATACAATCTGTTGAGTGTCTCCCAGATGTGTGATCAAGGGAACAACATCGTCACTTTCGACTCAGATGAATGTCTCGTCATCAACAAGAAGACCAACAAAGTAATTCTGAGAGGAAGAAGATACAACAATGTGTATGTGGTGGACACCAACTTTGAACCACCAATGAAGTCGTGCCTTGCGAGTTCCCAGGATGACACGGAACTCTGGCATCGAAGACTGGGACATGCTGGTGTAAATCAAATCCTGAAGCTTTATCTACAGGATCTGGTCATTGGTCTTCCACGGATCAATCTCGAAGGAGTCAAAATGTGTGAAGCATGTGTTCGAGGGAAACAGACCTGGACCTCCTTCAAACCCAAGAAGGTGGTAAGCACAACCAGGTCCCTTTAGTTAATTCACATGGATCTCTGTGGTCCCATGAGAATAGCTAGCTACGGTGGAAAAAGGTACATGTATGTTTTAATTGATGATTTTTCAAGATTGACCTGGGTTATTTTCTTGAAGGCAAAATCACAAGCGTTTGAAGAATTTGAGCCCTTCATCAAAAGAACAAAAGTAAGCTTGGGGCTGAAACTGAAAGCAATCAGATCTGATCACGGAACTGAGTTTCGAAACTCGGAGTTCCTAAACTTCTGTGAGCAAAATGGGATCTCTCACAACTTTTCAGCACCTCGCACTCCTCAGCAAAATGGAGTGGTCGAGAGTAAGAACAGAACTCTGGAGGACATGGCTAGAACCACGATGATCGAAAGTGGAGTTCCTGAGTACTTCTGGACTGAAGCCATCTCCACAGATACATACATCCTAAATCGAGCCATGACAAGGCCCCTGATCAACAAGACCTCCTATGAGCTCATCAAAGGGAGAAAACCAAACATCTCACACTTGAGAACATTCGGTTGCACATGCTTTGTTCACAACAACGGCAAAGACAATCTTGGCAAATTCGACCCTAGGAGCGACGAAGGGATCTTCCTGGGATACTCATCACAAAGCAAGGCTTACAGGGTCTACAATAAAAGAACCAAGAAGATAGAGGAAAGCATTCATGTCGTCTTCAATGAAAAGTCTATAAAGATGGGAACCGAGATCCAAGGGAAAGGAACTCTGTTCAAGTTAGTCAGACATGAAGACGAGGATGATGACGAGGATGAGACAAGGAAAAGGGATGAAGACTATCCAAGTGCAAACAATATCCCATAACCAGGGAACAACGATGAAGGTCCAATCCTCACTGATCAAACCTCCCTCGAGGCTCCTTCCTCAGAAGAACTACAAGACACCTCCAACTCTCTCGAGGTCCCCTCTTCAGGGAACAACTCTGTTGTTCCCCAAGACAATACCCTTCCAAAATCAAGTATTCAAGGGGAACAAAGAGGGAACCTGCCAGAAATCTCTGAAGAAAGATCAAATGAAGAAGCTGGAGATGAGAGTTCCCATGACAAAGAAACACCAACTGAGGATGATACACATGCAAAGGAACTCACTCATACAAGAACCTTTCAACAAAGGAAGGACCACCCCCTTGAGAACATCATCTCCCCTCTTGATAAAGGTGTGCAAACTCGTTCCTCTCTCAATAATTTTTGTGCTTTTAACGCGTTTGTTTCAATGATGGAACCCAAAAATATCAAAGAAGCATTAAAGGACCCAGATTGGATTCAAGCCATACAAGAGGAACTCCACCAATTTGAGAGGAACCAAGTTTGGAAGCTAGTTCCTAGACCCAAAAACAAGAACATCATAGGAACTCGATGGGTCTTTAGGAACAAGCTCGATGATACTGGAGTTGTAGCAAGGAACAAGGCTAGGTTAGTAGCACAAGGATACAGGCAAGAGGAAGGGATTGACTACGATGAGACCTTCGCACCAGTTGCCAGGATCGAGGCAATCAGACTCCTCATCGCCTATGCCGCTCACAAGGGATTCAAACTTTATCAAATGGATGTGAAAACAGCCTTCCTGAATGGACATCTCAAGGAAGAAGTGTATGTGGCTCAACCTCCAGGATTCGAAGATGAAAAACTACCCAACCATGTCTACTTCTTGGAGAGGGCCCTTTACGGACTCAAACAAGCTCCCCGAGGTTGGTATGACAGGTTTGCTCAATTCCTCTTGTCCCATGGGTACATTCATGGTTCCATAGACAAGACTTTGTTTTTAAAGAAAGAATCTAAAGACATTTTGATTGTGCAAGTATATGTTGATGACATTGTGTTTGGAGCAACTAACGAAACCCTTGTAGAAAAGTTTAAGGACCTCATGAGCAGTGAGCTTGAAATGAGTCTCATTGGGGAACTCACGTTCTTTCTGGGACTTCAAATATCCCAAACCAAGGAGGGAACAAAGATTCATCAACAGAAATACATCAAGGAAATGCTTGTGAAATATGGGATGGAACATTCAAAGCCCATTGACACACCCATCTCACCAAATTCAAGGCTCAATGCGGATGAAACAGGTATTAGTGTGGACCAAAGGAACTATCGAGGTATGATCGGGTCCCTTCTCTACTTAACAACTAGTAGACCTGATATCATGTTCTCTGTATGTCTTTGTGCTCGTTTTCAAGCTAACCCCAAGGAATCACACCTGAAAGAGGTGAAGAGAATTTTCAGGTATCTCAAAGGGAATGATAACTTGTGCCTATGGTATCCAAGGAACAGTTCCCTTGAGCTCATTGCATACACAGATGCAGATTTTGCAGGGCACTTGGTTGACAGAAAGAGCACATCAGGAATGGCCCAGTTTCTAGGGTCATGCTTAGTCTCGTGGGGATCTAAAAAGCAAAACTCAGTGGCACTCTCCACAGCTGAAGCCGAATATGTGGTTGCCGCATCATGCTATTCCCAGGTTCTATGGCTTAAGTCACAACTCCAGGATTACGGTATGTCTTTTGGCCCAGTTCCCATACTCTGTGATAACACTAGTGCCATAAACATTTCCAAAAATCATGTGCATCATTCTAGAACTAAGCATATTGATATAAGGCATCACTTTCTACGTGACAATGTCGAAAATGGGAACATCTCGATGGAACACTATAGAACTGAAGAGCAAATTGCGGACATTCTTACCAAAGCTTTAGACAGACGTCCCTACCAGCGTTTTCGAATGCTTCTAGGGATGATAACTCTAAACTAAACAAGTCCTTGTTTGTCTCTCTCTCAATGCCTGACTAGTTTATATAAGATTGCATGATAGGGAACTTGGATTTATTGCTTTCACTATGCCATGATTACTAGTCTAGAGAAAAATGTGTACAAAGGAACTCTATTTCTTTTGGCCCAAAATGATCAACCAGAGTTCCCTTTATCCCTCATTACAAGCCACCATGACGGTTGATCATATGACCCACCCTAAGCTAGGGACCAGACAAATGCTCCTCATGAGCCAAAATATTTCCTTTATCGAGTTGCAAATTGTCTGGTTCCCTTTGAGTTCCCTAGCCCCACAAAAAGATGAGTGTGAAGTTCCCTTAACCACTTCACTCTCACTGACCTTGAAAAGATCATGGGAACTGATGCATCTACAAAGGGAACGCTGAATAATCTTCAAAGAAAAACTATCACTTGGGAAGCGGACTTTTGTGTCAGAAGCTCTGAAGCGTTAAAGGCCAAGTATTCAAAATTTGAAAAGGACTTCCCAAGAGATTGTGACGCGTGTCCAGAAGCGTGCTTGAGAAGTTGAAACGGCGCCCCATGTTCATTGGGCAACGGTTATCGAGGTTATTCCACTTCCCTTTCTACCCTTCACCTCCTCTCTCCTTTAAAACCCCTCTTTTCCATTTTTGGGTCCTTTATTCCCTCTTACATCTCTGTCAATCGTCTTCCCCAAATCTCTTTCACTCTCTTTTCAAGAAACCTCCAAAACCCCCCAATCTCTTACAAAAATGGCCCCTCAACACACCTTCGCCCAGATCAAAGCGTGGGTACACGCCAATCCTCGCATCCTCTTCGTCTCTCAACTAAAATAGATCGAGCAAGAATCGGACCCAACAATGAAGGATGTACTTATCCAAGGGCTATACAATCAAGTAAGCCCCTTCTTGCCCCCTCCTCCTCCTCCTCAGGCCGACGAAACCGTCTCCTGGACCTCTTCCTCCTCCGAATCTCTTCCTCTCCCTCCTCCAAATACCACCACCTCCTCCGGAGTTGTCATCGTTGACAACTTCGGAGACGCTCGCCCCTCAATCAATGAAAAACCACACAAATCCAAACATCGCCACTCATCCAAACGCCGTCACTCATCAAAAGATCCCTCAAAACCCAAAAATCCAAACACTCCCACGACTCCTCCAAATCCAAAAAGCGTAAACACTCTGAGGCCTCTGAATTCTCGGAGCCCAGAAAGAAGGCTTTCTTCAAGTTTGAGGAATACCTGAACTGCTCCAAGGAGAGTTCTTGTGCTCCCAAACCTCCTTACCCTTTCCCTTCCGACGATGGGACCTCCGAACCCCAGAGTCTACTCCCCTCTTCCTCCTCCATCCCTCCTCTTCAAATCGAGGGACCTCCCAAACCTCCTCTCACAAAACGACCAACTCCTCCTCCGCCACCTTCTCCAGTTCCCGCCACGATGGGAACTCCACCATCCCAACCTCCTTCACTTCCTCCCGTTCCCATCATTACGGGATCTTCAACTCCACCTTCACCTCACAAAACGCCTTCTCCTTCCTCCTCACCAAAACACATTTCCACCACTCCCATCTCTGCTTCGGGGATCTCTCCTCCCCAGGTCACCAGATCCCTTCCTCCTCCTTCCACTCAACTAACCACCCCTCTTCCTTCTTCTCCTCTCCCCTCGTCCATCACATCTCCCACCACCACCAAACTACCCTCTCCCTCACCATCCAAAAGTACCGCCGCTCTCTCCTCAGACGACGACGATCTTCCTCTCTCTGTGGTCATCGGCAAAATGACCAAGGACCCTCCTCCAATCATCATGGGAACTCTGGAGGAGGAAGACCAGCTCAAGGCCATCGAGGAAGAACTCAACAGGGGTCCCTCTGAGCACACAGTCTCCCAAGGGACAAAGTCCCCAGAAAAGGTGGCTCCTGAAGAGCACACGGAGAGAAGGGACCTCGCACCAGCTGGAGGTGCTGAGGCAACAACAAGTCATCCTGGAGATGACGCGGAGGGATCAAGTTCGAGCTCCTCCGAGGAAGAAGGGACCTCCCAAGATGAGGTCGAAGAAGAAGAAGAAGCTCCAGCCACTAAGGAGCCAGCACGGATCCCTACACTTGGACACCAAATGGTGGTGTCCACGAGTTCCCAACCACCAAGGGACCGCGTGCTTATGATTGAAGCGGCTGCACCTCCTCAGCAGAAAGGACCTCGCACGGTCTCTAGGGGGAACACATCTAAAAGCACTTCAAGGAAGGGGAAGGGGACCACCAAGCATCATGTCGATGAGCGCAGGAAGCTTCTTCCTCAACTCATTGTTTCAGAAGAAGTGCTGACTAAAAATGGTCTGGGGGAACTGTGGGACCTGATCAAGGCCCAGGGCTGGGAGAGACTCTGCCAAGAGACTGTGAGCGTAGATCCCTCACAAGTGCGTCGATTCTACAACAACTTCACTATCACCAACGACGGCACTCAGGGAACTCTCTCCCACGAAGGCGACGAGTTCATTTTTACAACGTCGACAATCCGCCTTCAACTCCAGGTCCCTGGTCAAGGGCTTAGCGAGGTGCCCAGCAAGCTCTGGGGCGACTTCAACAGCGCCGAGGTGTGCAACACAATTTTTGAGGGTCGGGTTCCCTCTAAAATCCTCTCGACGCATCATCTGTCCTTGGTCGCCAAGCTCGCTCACCAATTCATCATCAACGTGGTGATCCCACGCCAAGAGAAGCGCCTGGTCGTCAACATCCCAGATGCCATCATCCTTTACCACTTCCTCCTCAAGAAGCCCATAAATCTTCCCCGAATAATCCTTGGGCACATGGGGAAGTGCATGGCCTCCAAGTCCCACTCCCTTCCCTACTCCGGGCTGATCAAGAAGCTCCTACAAAAAGAGGGTCTTTACGACGCCTCTAAAGATGAAATCGAGCTTGGAAGGGAACTGGACATTACAGTTGCCCAGAAAATGAGGCACTCGGAGCCTGTAGAGGAGACGACTCCACTAGAGTCTGGTCCACAAGAGGGGAACTCTCCAGTGTTGCTCCGCATTGCCAACACCCTCGACCAGATTGCTAGGGACCAAGCAGTGTTGGCCAGAGGACAAGAAAAGCTTACACAAGTCCTTACGCGCCTTTGTGACGCCCTGTTCCCTCAGAACCCATGATCTCTCCCTTCTTGTTCCCTTAATCCAAAAATGACCACAAATTGTACTTGGGTTCCCATTGTACATATTATCTTAAGTAATGAAATGGTCTTTATTTTGATTGCGTGTTCCCTTCTTTCCTAATATTGCTTTGCTTGTTTTCGATGATGTCAAAAGGGGGAAAGACAAAAAATGCGAGATGAGTTAAAAGTTTAAGTTATCACAGACCACGCATAAGCTAAGGGGGAACAACTGCATAAAAAGCTTAATAGGAACTATGTGTCTCACCAGAAGTGGCTCCCTAAATCTAAGTGTTTCACTAAAAGTGACTTCCCAAAATCATACTTAGGAACTCATCAGCATATCATTCATTGAAATACTTGCATTTTTGTGATGGGTTTGTCATCATCAAAAAGGGGGAAATTGTTGGGACGTTGTTGGGACCTCTGGTTCTAAACAACGGATCAACGATGTAATTCTCAAGTTTTGATAATGACAAACACCATAGGGAACTAATGTAGTTTGTTCAAGTATTTCTAAGGAACACAGGTACAGCCAAGAACTCCTACGAATGACCAAAAGCCACTGCAGGCCACAATGAAGAGTTTCCATCACGGGAACTCTGAAGAGGAAAGTTCCCATGAAGTGGGAACTCCCAGAAACAATAAAGAGAACACAAGCTTACAACGATGAAGAGTTTCCATCAAGGGAACTCTGAAGAAAACAGTTCCCATGACATGGGAACTCACATGTAAGGACAACGACCGTTCAGCGCAGATAGCGGGATTCTGTCTCAGATAGCCCGAGGGAATAGTCTGAGGATCAGACTGTCACGCTTCATCCAACGGTCCGATTGATCCAAGAAGTTGACCTAGTTCAAACCAAAGTCACATGTGAAGAAAGTACAACTTGGGCATCAAGCAAAGGGCATTTTGGACACAAACGAAAGATGCGACTGCCCAAGCTCATTGGACTATAAAGCCAAATGAATAGTACTCGGTCTGAGTACTTCTCCCAGAACTTACAAACACCCACATCAGAGAAAAGAAAGAAAAGGAAGAGAAGTCCCCGCCGGCGAGTGTGTGATCTCGACGACGGTGAAGCTGAAGTTCCCAGGAGCAAGGGAACTGAGAAGTCAGCGTAAGGTTTGAGTTACTTGTGTTTTGCTGTTGTGAGCTTAGGAACTCAATTGAGAGGGTTTACTAGTGTTGCTAGAGTTAGGAAGAACTTGTAGGAACAGAGAAGTGTAAATCCGGCTGTGTAACTAAGGAACAAAGCAATCAATATAAGTAAGTCATTCAAAATCCTCCAAGCGGAGGTAGAGGTTTACCCATACAACTAGTTGGTTATAGTGGGGTTCCTCTATAAAGCAACTGTGCCTTTTACTGTTTTTATTACTTGCGATTATTTACTTCCGCTGCCTTGGGAACAGCTTAATTGCCAATTCCCAAGCTCACTGCTAACCGGTTACGATCCAACACCAATAATCTTAGGAAGACCATTCTTAGCTACGGCGGGGGCAAGGTTTGATGTCAAAAACGGCAAAGTTTCCTTTGAGATTGGTGAAGAAAAGGTCGATTTTCACTTCAACAAGGCTTTGAATGAGCTGGGCGCCTTGGCTATCCTCAAACTTGAAGAGAGTGCCAAGAGAAAAGGAGAAGAAGCGGAAGTTGCTAGAGAGGTCATTGTGTTGAGAAGTGATGAAGGGTTCAATAAACAAATACAAGCAAGGGAGTTGTTGGAGAAAGTTGAGGAACAAGATGAGTCAAGAATCAATGCTAGCCCAAGGAGAAATGAAGAGTATCCTTACTTATATCCTTTTGATGTTGGTGATGACCACAATTCTTTCCAAACTTTCGATTCCTACATTTGTTTAAGTGATTTGAAAGATGACTTAGGAGACTCCTACATTTGCCTTAGTGACTTGAAAGATAAATTGGTAGAATCTCCTAGGAATTCTTTGGATAACTTTGGTATAGGAAAAGAGGAACATGATGGAGCAAGTAAGAAGGAGAAATCTCATTCGTTGGAGGAGTATGAAGAGAGAGGCCCGAGATCGAAGAGCCATGCCTATATAGACCATCGTTGGTGGTTTTATGGGTATGAGGGCAATGGGAATGGGCACAACAATGGCGAGCAATTCACCGTGTTTCACCCGCCATGAGGTTGAGGTTAGGAAGTCAATCTAGTGACTCTAAACAAGCGCTTCTCGGGAGGCAACCCGAGCTAGTAGTTTTCTTTTCGTAATTTTAGTTTGATTTTTCTTAGTATAGCCTAGCTTTTCTCTAACCAATCTCTATCTAGTGTTTTGTGGATTTTTGGTGTTGTGTATCCTTCAAGGTTTTGTAGGATTTAAGGTGAGAGAAATATATAAATGGAAATATGGAGAAAGAAGTTGCAAGAGGATGGAGTAAAATTGGTGACCCGAATACTCCCACATCGAGCCCAGGTAAGTCGGGCCCGACACAGGGACGTCGGTCCACAACGTCGGTCCGTCCCGATTTGACTAGGTGGAATGTCAATTTTGCCCTTGACCTAATTTGTCCCTTTCCCCCATTAAATACCATCCCCCACCTACCTACCATCTTAATACTAACCACCATTCCCAAAATACAACTCATCTCCCTCACACTCTCAAAATCGGCACTCCCTCTCTCACCATACTCGATCCACACATCCTCCCTTCTTCATCTCGATCTAGTCACGAAAAGGTCTCCCTAACCCGATTCCAAAGAGAAATTTCGAGTTCAATCTCGTTCTTCATCCCCCATCTCGATCTAGGTTGAGAAAGTTTGAGTTCTAAGTTGTTTGATTGTTTAAAAGTTCAATACTCTTCAAATCCGGTATGTGTTACTCGATCTTTACCTATTTCCTTGGAGATTTTGTGCTTTCATTGCATAGATTGAGTAATGCCATGTTTGATTGAAAGTTTGAGCTTGAGCATCAATGGTGGATTTGCATGATTTGTGAAATTGAGCTTCAAAGTTGTTTATGCATGCTTAGATCCGTTTAGAACTTCGATTAGGGATGTTTGATGGTTGAATTTGAAATTTAGGTGCATGATAGAGTGATTTGGGTTGATTTGAGGTTAGAGTCGAAGCATGAACTAGGACGAGATCGACGTGCCCAGGTAAGTCAGGCCCGAGTTGTGGAAGTCGGTCCAACAAGTCGGACCGAGGTTGAGTAAGTCGGGCCCGACATAGGGTGGAAGTCGATCCATGTTGTTTTTACTCTCTTCTTGTGATATCATGTGGATTCATGTGTTTCATTGTTGGCTAAAGCTTAATCATGATGTAGTATGATCATTTGCTTAGCCATGGTTAGAAGATATCCATGATGATTCATGTTGGATTGTGATGCATGTATGTTTAGAAACTAAGTATGGGGTTCCCCTTGTGTTGAAGTGTTGTTGTGTGTTGATGAGTGCTTTTGTTGAGTTGTATGGAGTTTAAATTGGACCCCTTTTGTTTGGTTGGATGTGTTTAGGTACCATGGAGACTAGAGCTTCATCATCTCATGTGGATAGGCCGAGGAAGAAGTCCAAGAAGTCAACGAAAGAGCCAAAGTTGGATGATGTCTACTTGGAGGATGATGAGCAAGTTGAGAGTTATGCAAGGTATATGGCGCTTGAGCATCACACAAGGTGGCTTGATTGGGACGCCGTGAGGAAGATGGACATGGATCAAGCTCTTCCAAGGTGCTACTCTCACATCGGTCTCAATGGGATGCTAAGGTGGGACAACACCCACTATCCCGCCCTCACCTCGGAATTCATGGCCACGTTTGAATGCACTTATGATAATGTGGAGGATGAGGAAGGGGCGATCACTTTCCAATTGGGCAATGAGGACCACAATCTCTCTCTTAGGGACTTGGCTACCTACTTCGGGTTTCCATGTCCAAGAGAAGAGACCGGCGTCGACAACGAGAAGGGGAACCAAGTGTGGCGGCATGTGGCCGGGAAGAGCGAGATGAGAAAGGGCGCCTCCACAACCGAGATTGCTAGCCCTCTTTTTCTGGTCATGGTGCGAGTTTTGGGATGTGCAATCTATGCTCGTCATGAGTTGAGCAAGCCGATGAAGGAAGAAATTATGTTGCTACATGAGATGCTCTTCCACACCGAGAAGCCCATGAACCTTGCATGGGAGTGGGTCAAGATGGTGCGAGACTTCCAAAGCTCCTCTTGGATCTACTTCGGCGGGATGATAGCAAGGCTAGCCATGCGTCTAGGAGTCGATCTTAACAAGAATTCTCCGGCTCCGAATGGTGTTGAGTATATGAACATGAAGTATTTCAAGAAGGCCAACATCTTCAAGGAGAAGCTCTACATGATTTCTTTGCCCCCTCACTCGAACTATGATGGAGTGTCGATCCGGTTGGCGGCCAACCTCTATGATCTTTCTCGGTATCACAATTGGTACCAAGTGTGGGCCGGCAAGCCACACTCATTTGGTGACCCCGAAGGTGCAAGAGAGGGGCGGCGACAACAACCTCAACACATTCGGTTTACCTCCCCTCCATCTTCACCGGATTTCGACCAAGATAACTTTGTGTTTGCACCTCGTGGGGAAGACATGGACGTCGATCAAGAGCAAAATGAAGAAGATGAGCGCTTCCAAGGCTTGATGGCCAACCTCCGAGCCACGCACCAAGCTCCAACATTGGTGGACCGAGGTACACACCACATCGGGCCCGACTTCCCTCAAAGTCGGTCCGGTGCCTTCTATGGTGATGAGGTCCCGAGGCACTATGAGCGTGGAGAGGGGAGTGGTGCAACGCGAGAACAAGCTCAAGGTGGCGGTTATGAAGGCTACGCCCAATGGTATGGTCCGGGAATGGTGTTTCCCGAGCAACAACAAACGGTGGACATGTCCTTCTTGGCCAACCAAATGGCCCATCTTCAACTTCAACAAGAGAATGTTCTTCAAGAGGTCCACCAAGTGAATCTTCAACAACAACACATGTACCAACAACAACAACAATTGCTTCAACAACAAGGTGCTTTCCAAGCTAGTCAAGAAGAGATGAACCGAGCCCTCGGCTACACTAGGCGAGAGGTGGAGGAGCTTAGAGAGGTGGAAGACCAAAGGTGGCCGGTCCAAGATAGCTTCAACACATGGATGAGCGGGAACTTCCCTTCCCGTGAGGACCAATGGACGCGCCCGGATCCTGAACTCCAACCACCACCACAAGACTTCTACCAAGAGCAAGTGTACGAGAGGGAGCGGCAAGCGAGGCTCCAAAGAGGACGTAGGCGTGACAACCCCTTCGAGTGATCCTAGACATGCCATTGAAGAATAAAGAAATTGTGAGCTCTTCATACTCTTCTCTCTTGCTTTTAAGTTTTGGTTTCCTTGTTTGATGGGGACATCAAAATTTTAAGTATGGGGTGGGGGTAAGTGTGATCATGATTTCACTTGCTTGTGTGTGTTTGTTATTTTAAGGATATTTGGTTTTCGGTTTCTAGTTTGTGTTTGGGATGTTTGTTTCTTGGTTTGTGGTTTGATGAAAGACATGGATGATTGATTTGGTTTTGAATGGATGAGTCTTTGTTTTTGGTTTTAGAGAAAGTTTTGCAAAAATCCATAAAAATTTGAAAAATTGTGTTGAAAACAACAAAAAGATTTTGTGTTTTGTAGTTTTTGGACTAGAAATTCCCATCTTAGATTGCCAAATGAAAGCTAATGATGATGTGAGCATGTAAATTCCTTTGCATATTTTTGGATGGTTTAGCCTCTAAAAAAAAGATGTTGCTTTTGATGTGATCATGATATCTTGCTTGTTTTATTGAACATGTGAGTTCTAGGATGAGTTCTTATGCAACTAAGTATGAGTGACCCTTGTGAGATTGATTTTTGGCCATTTTAGGGATGCTTGTTCATATTTGCATATCCCTCATGTTTCTTGTGTGATTAGCTCATGCATGCTTAGTAAAACTTGCTATTGCGGTGTTTATCTATTTTCCAAGACCGTCATGAGATTTGTCCTAGCATTGTCACATTGATTTTGAACTTTATTGTTCTAGTCACATAAATGTTCCATATCCTACCATGAAGTGAATCCTTTGTTTGTAGCCCCGTTCTAGCCTAAGCGTTTGTTTGAAACTCCTCAAAAATATTATTCCTAGCCTTATATGACTTGACCCTTATGGGATTGAACGTTAGAAGAGAGGTTTGGATTGTATTTGAAGAGTTGAGATTCTCTTTGGTTTAAGGGCAAAGAATGGTGTTATGAATCATGTGGGTAGTGCATCTTTGTTGTATAAAAAGAAAATGAAAACAAAGAAAGAAAGAAAGAAAATGTTGGAAATGTAAAGTGGAATGAAGGCAAGGAGCTTAAGTGAAGAAAAAGGGTCCGACCGAGTTACACGCCACATCGGGCCCGATGTCATAAGAAAGTCGGTCCAATGTAGAAAGTGTGGAAAATCCAACAAAAAGCCTAAGACCAAAGATGAAGTGGAATGTTAAGTGACATTTTGGGTTGAAAGGAAAAATGTTAAGTCTTTTGGATGAGTGTGAAAGTAATTGTGGAATTTTGGTGAAGTTGGTGAGAGTTTAGGTTGTTCAATCCCCATTGTAAGCACCACAAGACCAAATAATTCCCACCTTGAGAAATACCAAAAGCCCCATTACAACCCGGCCGAAAGGAACCTCTTTGAGGACCTCCATTGAGCCAGGTTCGAATTCTTAGTGTACTTTGTATTAGGCATCTCTAGGTGGAGGAATTGGTGATATTAGCTTCAATAGCAAAGTCCTTACTTGCATGATTTTTGAGCTTGAGTGTTCATTGCTAAACCCAAACACATGATGAGTGATACACATTCACATATCCCTAAAGTGAGGCTTAGTTGCATTGACAATATTCCTTGGAACACTTAATCATGTGTGATGATGTAATCTTGCTTGAATATCAATCACTTGTGCTTAAATGTGTTTTCATACGAGGCTTTACTTGAAGATTATGTTTCGGTCTTGCTTACATTGTTATTGCTTGAGGACAAGCAAGTTTAAGTTTGGGGTATTTTGATGTCTATTTATTTGGTGGTGTTTTATATATGGTTCCCTTTGTAAATATGTTTCTTTTTCCCCTTTTCTTGTGTGTTTTGTTCCTTTTTAGCTTAGTTCCCGTATTTCTACGAGATTCGGAGACTATGCGCGTTTTATGTGTTTTGAAGGTGTTTTGGCATGGATCAAGGATCGTTTTGAAAGAGGATCGGAACATGGAGCAAGGCCCGAGCTTAAGAGGGAAAGAGAGGAGCAAGCCATGAAGAAGAACAAGAGAAAAGCCAACAAGAAGAGGGTGGAACGAGGTCCGGACCGAGCTGGAACCACGCCGGGCCCGAGATGAAGTTTTCGACCTCGGACCGACTTGCACAGTAAGTCGGGCCCGAGGTCCTCCGTGTCGCACTGTGTCAGCAAGTGATAGACGCACTGTGTCATCTATGGGCATGCGTTGTGGATCGACGCCTTCCCATACAACTTGATGCCAAAACGGGTTTATCTCACTTGGCATGATTGGCTGCTTGGTGAGGATCGCATGGGCAATCCTATGAGGACAAGGAAGACCCATTCGCTCTCTCCACCAATAATCAACACATTCCTTCTCCAACTTTCCCTCTTCCTTGTCCTTCATCAACTTGTAGAACATATTCAACAAGATTTTTATGCAATGTGTTGACACTCTATAAAATAGCCGAACAAATATCGCCTTCACTTCCTTAGGGATACATTCCAACTCTGTTGCAAGCTTTGTACGTGCCAACTCCAAATCTCCCCTCAAACTATCAACTTGGTACTCAATTTGATCATGGATTCTTCCAATCACCGTGTTGAAGCCTCCCAAAGACCTATCAAGTATTCTTTTCAACACATGGTGCATGCCCTCGACCCTGTAATGAGCATATAACTATATGATGAAGTTACTCCAATTGTTTAATTCAACATGCTTATATGAGACTATATTTACCTGTTTGTTGTTCTCGTATTGAAGTGAATATAGTGGTCGGTGATATCTCTTTATTTGGTGGTGTTTTTATATATGATTTCCTTTGTAAATATGTTTCTTTTTCCCCTTTTATTGTGTGTTTTGTTCCTTTTTAGCTTAGTTCCCGTATTTCTACGAGATTCGGAGACTATGCGCGTTTTATGTGTTTTGTAGGTGTTTTGGCATGGATCAAGGATCGTTTTGAAAGAGGATCGGAACATGGAGCAAGGCCCGAGCTTAAGAGGGAAAGAGAGGAGCAAGCCATGAAGAAGAACAAGAGAAAAGCCAACAAGAAGAGGGTGGAACGAGGTCCGGACCGAGCTGGAACCACGCCGGGCCCGAGATGAAGTTTTCGACCTCGGACCAACTTGCACAGTAAGTCGGGCCCGAGGTTCTCCGTGTCGGGTCGAGTCGATCGATTGGTGCTTGGGCGCCAAGGCACGAAATGGTGAACTTCCACTTTTGCCCCTCATCTATAAAGGCTCTCTTGTCTTCTAATTGAAAGGAGGTTCCCACACTTAGCAAGGAACCAACCCTCAAAAACTCTCAAGAGGATACTTGGAGAGCAAGGAGGAAGGAGAGGAGAAGGAGAAGAGAGAGAATCGGCCATAGAAAGGGAGATTTGATAGGTTTAGTTGTTAGATTAGCTTTGCTTTGTTTTGATCTTGTGGATTTGGAAACCTTTGATTGGAGTTTGTGGATTGCTTTTGATTTGTGAATGAAACTTTGCTTTGGTTTGAGATTGATGATGTTGATTGCTTTGCTTTTTGATTTGTTCGCTTTATTTGTTTGCCATATGGAGTAGATCTCCTTGATCTTGGGTTATGGGGGAAAACTCTAGCTAGGTTTGGGCTAGAAACCCCAATTCCATAGCCTTGAGTGCTTGATCTAGGAACCCACTCTACATAGAGCTACAATTCCTTACGAAAGTAAGGAATCAAGGCTTGTGATTGGCAAAGTAGCGAAAGTGAACATGTGTCAATCTCAAGACCTTGCTTCGAAGGGGATTTCCCCAATGATCGATGTGTAGAAGTGGTTGGAACGAGGGCGAAAGCACTCGATCCTATTCCGATCATCACTTATTGCTTGAATTGGGGTGGAAAAGCCTTAATCTACTAGAGAAGGAACCCAAAAGCCCAAGATCTACTTTCAATCTTTGAAGTTCGACAAACCCAGCTACCTCGGGCCCGACTTGCCCTACGTCGGTCCCGACTTCCTCTTGTCGCCAACATCTGACCCGACGTGACACTTGTGTCGGTCCCGACTGTTCTCTTTGTTTTCCTTTGTTTTAAGTTCTCCTTTTGAGCTTTCTAGTGTCTAGGCACCTCAATCGAGTAGATTTCCCGAGCGTTCGACACCCACCATGTGCTACAACGGGGTCGGGTTATAAATTGTATCTCTAGACCCTCGCGCAACCGAGAGCGATCAGTTGGTCCAAGCTTTGACTATGCACTGCTTGTAAGGCCCAAGCCACAACCTCTCGACATAGTTCATCAACCCTCCCCAACGCTCTCTTACTTTTTGGAGTCACTCCTCGTATTTTTCCTCTGTCGTTGACATAAATATCCCCCAACATCTATTAGCAAATTTTTCTGCACGTTCCAAGTCCCTAAGCAAACAAATAGCATATGCTTTAATGTTCATCTTCACATGCACCCAACATAGTAGATGTTTCACATTCTCTCCGAAAACAGCGTCCTTTGCATTCATTATTGCCTTCTCTCGATCTGTTACAATTGCATTTGGCATTGTACCCACTTCCTCAAACAAACTCCTCAAATGCTCCAACACCCATGTATAACTAACCGTGTCTTCTTTAGAGAGAAATGCAAAACCGATGTTGAAAGATTTGTTGGTGCACGTAAAACCAACCATCTCAAGCAACGCCATGTCGTACCTAACACAAAAATAATTTGTTAAACACCTTATACAATATTCAATGTCTACATACTCATCTTATAAAAAGAGTTTACCTATTGGTTTTATATGTGATGTCCATAATGATGACATATGGAAACAACCCCATCAAATGCAAGGACATCGGGTGGACAAAAAATAGGATATCGATATGATCTGATCCATGTATCCTTTTAGGGAATACTCGGTACTTGTGTTGTTGCAAAAACTCCAACGCATATTGGGTCACGGTCAAATTAATACGATCCTCTTCTAGAAACTTCGCCCTTAGATTTGCAACTTGTTTTGCCGACGTCACATTACCGGGGTAAAGATTTCTCAACTGCTCCACTATTGGACTTGGGGGGACATATATATAGCTCAAATTCCTGACAAGTTCCTTCTGTGCTACTATCATTCGACCCATAAATGTATAACCAAGTAGACTAGTTGGCATGTCGTGGTTGTGGACTCCGCAAACAACAGTTAGGGCCCATTTTCCAGTTGATTTACTCCGCATCCCAAGCAACTTAAATTTGCAATTACACTTTCTATGTAGTGTGCGCACACTAGGCGGTCTAACAATTGGGATAATTTGACCCTTCTTTCCTGACCTATACTTACCATGCCTATTACATGCCAGTATAACCACGTTTGCATTTGAGGTTTTTATTGGTAATACCATCTTAAATTCAGTACCAACATTCCTTGCCCAAGCAATCATTTCATCTCGATTGTCCCACACAGTATCGTTATGAAATTTAGCAGAAAAATCTTTCCTATGTACCTATGTATATAAAGTCACAATTAATTTTAAATTCTACAAACAACTGTTTATGAACAAGAATTTTCATTACGTATACTCCATCGTTAATAAAAACAGAAAACATGAAATCAACACTTACCTAAGATTCAAAAATTGCATCTTCGTGTTCATCTTCTTCTTCAAAAGAAGATGATTCTTCTTCTTCAAAAGAAGATGATTCTTCTTCTTCCTCTTCATAAGTTGAATCTGAAAAGGGCGAATCAGTGGATGATATTGTATTTGCAACTTTGAAAACGGAAAACTCTATTTGTATTGATCCTGAAATTTTTTTCTTCTTCTCCAAATCCCTTCTTGCGGCCGTCGACGAAACCCTATTGCGATTTTCGGAATAATAACTGATCCGCGCACACAGGGTTTTGTCGCTGAAATCAACTTGCCGCTCCATGAAGCGGCCCGTTTCATGGAGCGTGCCGCTTCATGGAGCGTGCACAGGAGAACCAAAATTGTTTTTTCCTGTAGGCGGGTACCCGTAATGTACCCGATTTATGGAACGGGACGCTTCATGAAGCGTGTAAATTTCCTGTGTGCCTGTACAAAAAATTGTGTGCATACAGCCTCAGCCTTCTTTTATATCAATAAATTCTGGAAAAAATCAGAGGTGTTTTTAACCAGTAAACATAGTAAGTGTTAAATTTTAGTGGAGTTTTGATTCCTTGAGAGTCATGGTAATTCATAAAAGTTCCGCAAGTTTTCCATTTTTCTAGATCGTAATATGTTCTTCAAAAAATCATCAAAAATCATACATAATTCCAAATTATATGTTTTCTATGACTTTGGAACTGTTTATGAAGTCTAGTTTTTTTCTATAAAATTTCGTATCTTTTCATGAATTGTAGCATACTTGTTTATGAGAAAAACCGAACCATGTTAGTTTCACGTTTTTGTTAAACATATGTGTAGTATTTTAACCATAACTTTTTTTAAAGATATCATTTAATTGTGAGTGATTCTATGTTCTAATATTTTATAACTGGATAGTAGGTGATCTTATAAAATTACGTAATTTTTGGATTGGTTTTAGTCGGGTTTTGATATTTTTAAAGTGGACATATAGTTTCTGGAAAATTCTGTTTTTCATGATTAAGTGTTTTGTTTCATGACTTTTTCTTTGATTTTGGTGCTTATCTAGTTTGAGATATGTATAGACTGGAGTTCGAGTGTGGGTTAGGTAGGTTGAAGTCATGTATCGGGTTAAGGTATGGGATAGAGAGTAGGATGGGTGAGGGTTAGGCTAAGAGTCGAGTGAGGTTGAGATTCGGGTTTGGGAGTTTGGGTCTCGAGTATATACTTTCATGATAATAGGAATTTCATGATATTAAAAAAATCAATTTTTTATAATGTTTAGGTAATTTGTTTGCTCGAGTTGTTGATCTACATATTTGATAGGAATTCGTCTTCGAGATAATTCGTTCTGCGACTAGCTCGGTTTAATTCGATTCTTGTTAGATTGGGTGCCATGTGTGTGGAATTGGTTTTGAGAATTTGTCTCTTTTTGTATAATGTTTTCAATTGATTTTTTTTCTCTGTATATATTTGCTAGAACTGTAATTGCATTTGTTGTTGTGATTGTGATTGTGTTTGTGATTGTGTTTGTGTTTGAACGGGCGTTAATGATGATGGTTTGATGGTGAACGGAGGTGATGGAATATGGGCGATGATTGTGAGTGAATATGGGTGATGATTGTGATTGAATATGGGCGTTGATTGTGATTGAATATGGGCGATGATGGTGATGGTGGAGGTGGTGGTGGTGAACTTTGTCTGTTTGAGTATGTGTGTTTGTGTGTGTGATTTTTTTATTGTTAAGTGTGGAATTGACAATTGTTGACTTGTATGTGAATGTGTTTACTGGTTGTTGGTATTCTATGTTAATTGTTTTTAAACGTTCTATATGCATCTCACACTTACTAGCTTGAATTAGAATTGTAGCTGACCCTTCGGAAAATATTTTTACAGTTTCAGGTACATTATAGGAACAATGATGGATCCTCTGTGATGTGGTGGAGCGGAAGTTGGTGCGCGTGTCATTAGGTCCGGCATGTTGGGATTTGATTAATTATGTTATTAATATTATAATCTGTTAAATTGGTTGTTGCTAGTGTTATTAGAAATGCTTTTAGAAGGGTTTGAAGATACGAGGTGGTTAATTGTTATTTTTATGAACCTGGGCATATTTTCATGTTTTATACATTCAATTTTAAATAAAAGTTGGATGATTTATTTGTTTTCTCTTCGTGGCCGAGTTGCAAGATCCGAATGAATTTTTGATCAAGCTAACCTAAGTAGTACCTGGTAAGGTCTACTGCCAAGTAGCACCCCGATTTGAAGTCAGGGTGTTACAGGTTTAGTAATTGCCAAAACGTATGTAGATATAACACTCATGTATGTTAACCAAGGACTGTTCTTATTCCTTACCTTTTCTAGAGAAACTATGATTATAGAAAATAAAGGTAGAAGTTTTGATAGAATTGAAAGAGCTTTTTGTATGTTAATGTTCAGCGTAATTCAGGAGACTGGCCAGGAAATGAATTAGGGTGTGTTGTTATTCCCTAATCATCTTTATATTAGGTTTAAATGAAAGTAAGCCTCTGGAATTGTAGAGGTATAGGACGTAAGTCATTTTGGCTTGAAATTGACTTGTTTTGTAAAATTGAGGGTATACAAATTATGGCTATAGTTGAAACTAAAACTGACCAAATTCCGTCTGATCAAGTTTGGAGGCGAGCTGGATTTGATAACATAATCTGGTCCCTTGTTAATGGAAGAGTTGGCGGGGTTTGTGTGCTTTGAAAAGAATATCAATTTACTAATGAAAGGATTGAGGTTCTTCTTCAGGAACTGGAATTCATTGCCTTACGATATTCCAACCTAGCAACTAAATACACCCTAGTTATCTTCCTAGTCTATGCTCCTCCTCGAGAAAATGAAAAAATATAGTTTTTGGTAACACCTAACTCATTCTATACAACTAACTAACCTTCCCACTATAGTAATGGGAGACCTAAATGAAATACAGGAACCTAGTGAAAAGAAGGGTGGTGTTTTTCCTGACCAAAAACAGATTTGAAAGACTTCATCTGTTTAAGGACAACTATAATCTCTTTGATATTCCGGTAATTGGCAGCAATTTCACCTGGTGGAAAAATAAGACGGAAATCGATAACATATATGAAAAACTAGATAGAACCCTGGTTTGCCCCCAAGTACTTCAATGGTTCCCTAGCATAGTAACGAAAAATTACGCTTTCTCCTCTTCCGACCATAGTAAGATAGAGATTGAATTAAATAATAGAACAATCTCTAAAGCTCAACCGTTTAAATTCGAAAATATGTGGATGCAAAGAAAAGACTTTAGGAATGTTGTCAAGCAAGCATGGAGGGCCTCCTTTGTAGGCTCTAACATGTTCAAATTGGTAAAGAAAACACAACTACTGAAAGCCCAAGCAAAACAATGGAACAACAAAACTTTTCGCAATACTTTCGAACAACTAAAACAAATTGATAAAGAGCTAATGGAATTACAATAGTTAATCCTACTATCTCCGTATCAAACAATCATCAACAAAACAATTAAGAATATTAAATAAGAAAGAAAATTTTCTAATCTTTCATAAAACTTACTGGAAACAGAGAGCAAAAACGAAACACATTAAATTAGTAGATTCAAATATAGGATATTTCCACAAGGTTGCTAGCGGGAGACGGAATAAAAAAATTATTAAAGAAATCACGTCAGCAGAAGGAACACAAATCACAAGAGAGGAAAATATTAGAGAAGAGATTAGGAAAGACTTCAAAACTAGATATAGGAAAGTACCGACTAATCGCGAGAAGTTTAGAGAATATTCCTACCTAATCAATAAAGAAATAATGGATGAAGACAATATAAGCTTCATAAAACTAGTCTCCAATGAAGAAATACGACATGCCTTAATCAGATCAACTCGGATAAATCCTAGACCAGATGGAATGTCAACAAGCTTCTATAAAAAAGTACTCGGACATTGTAGGAACAGATTCCATAAAAACAGTCAAAAGTTTCTTCCATTCCGAAAAGGTCCTAAAACAAATCAATCACACCTTCATTACCTTAATTCCAAAAAAAAAAGAATCCTACTTCCACCAACGATTATTGACCTATTAGCCTATGCTCAACCATTTAAAAAATTATCATGAAAATCATTACAGAAAGATTGAAGACAATTATGCCCAAAATTATTCACCCGTTGCAGGGGGCCTTTGTCGCTAAAAGATCATTTCAAGATAATGTTCTGATTGCCCATGGAATATTTCACTCCTTTAAAAACAAAAAAGGTAAGGATGGTTGGATAGCTTTAAAATTAGACATGGAGAAAGCCTATGATAGATTATATTGGGAGTTTACCTTTGAAAATTTTGAAAATTTTAGATTTGATAGTAAATTTGTAGGATGGATTAAACAGTGTGTCCAAATTGTATCGTTCTCGGTCCTAGTCAGCAATAGTCCAACAAAAATATTTCTCCCAGAATGCGGCCTAAGACAAGGAGACCCAATGTCTCCTTTCTTGTTCATTCTTGCGACTAAAATACTACCTACGAAGCTTCAAGATACTAGTAACTTGGAAAAAATACTATTGGTTTCCCACTCTCCCGAGCCGGAACTAAGATCTCCTTTCTTGCTTTTGCAGATGACATTATATTTTTTTCTAGAGCAAACCAAACAGAATCTCTGAGAACAAAAGGGATAATTGAGGACTATTGTGCAATCTCATGACAAAGAGTCAATTACCATAAATCGACCTTTCAAACGTCAGGAAATGTGGACAATCAACATAAGAATAGAACTCAACAAACATTAGGGATCACGACAATGGTTAACCTAGAATCATACTTTGGTTGCCTAATCATAAATGGCCGAGTACACCGACAAACCTTTGACGATACAATAGGGGAAACAAAGGCACATTTGACTAAATGGAGAGCCAATGCCCTTTCTATGGAAGGACGGGTAGTCCTTGTAAAATCTAACCTGGCTACAAAACCTAACTATCTAATGCAACGCTTCATGCTCCCAAACTTTGTTCATAAAGAATTGGACAAAATCAATAGGAACTTTCCTTGGAATAAGGATATTCACCACAAACCACTCATTGGGTGGGACAAGATTTCTAAGCCTAAGACCTTTGGAGGTCTTGGAATTCGGAAAATTGAACATGTAAACAAGGCATTACAAATGAAAATCCTATGGAAATTGCTTGTGGAACCAGAGAATATTTGGGCTAAGCTAATGAATGAAAAATACCTGAAAGGTACTTCCATATTATCATATAAAAAACAGAATAACAAATCTCATGGCAATGGACGAAACTGATGAACCTACCGGAAGACTTTAACAAGGCCTCATCTAGCAAGTAAGGATGGGAGAACTATAAAATTTTGGAAAGACAAATGGCTATTTTAGGATATCCTTAGTTGTTTACTTCCGAGTAACATAGTTAACCAAATCATGTTAATCCCAATTGTAGGATTGTTAGTACGTCTAGGTTGTCGACCTCAACTAAGTCGTCAACCTTTTAATTAAATGCAGCGGAAATGAACTACAAGAAAGACTTACTTGAACACGAAGTTTTTTTATAGTGGAAACACTTGTTTGATTAACTCAATCAACCAAGTGTAAAAACCACTCCCCTCCAAGTTCTCGCTTGGAAGGATTAAAAGTCGTAGCTTGCTTTATTGATCTTTTGGACTAGTTACACAACCACCCTGGATCTAGACCTACTTCCCAAGCACTCTAGAACTAGTTGTGGACTAAGTAACTACAACCCACACTTAATCTAACAAAAGCCTACGTCTTATTCTCGAACTCTCGTTTCTTTCTTAGCACAAAATGAAGTATGAGTTCGTGCTCTATCTAACCTAAAGCCTTAGATTAAATACACACAAACTAGGTCAGATAAGAGAGAATAATATCTTCCAATTCGGTTATGGCAAGATATTATTTCTATTATCTTTACAAAATCATCCTAAGCATATAAAAGGATTACAATCAATAACGGCTTAGGATAAAGGCATACACGGCTTACAATATAATCTGCATAAGTTCTTTCCTAAAACCAGTTTATAATATCCAAACTACCAAGATCTCACGCGTCTTCAAGATCTCCGAGATCTGCCTTCAACACACGTCGACGACCTAACTGACGTTGGCGACTCCTTTCAAGGACTCGAGGTCGTTCACGTGACAGACGTTTGGAACCATCAAAATCAAAGCCTCCAGCTTTTCTAACAAATTCTCCCTTTTTGATGGTGACAAACTCTTTTATCCTGTATAATCAGAGCAATACCAAAACTCGGACAAGATATGCAATAATATTCACGTTAGTCAAAAGTTCCCCCTAAGTTGGATAACCCACATGTAATTCACTATAAAAGTCCCATTATTTTATCTACCCCTAGCCTTTTCCCCCTTTTGGCATCATCAAAAAGAGCAATCTAAATAATCAAGCATAAAGAGATAATCAAACAAGGGTAAATAGAATATTATCCAACATCTTTACTAATAACTAAAGCCGAAGCAATTTTTGCCATCACATTACGCCACATCACCCCTTTATTAAAATAATAATTTTAAATAGTTAATTATACAAAAAAGTTATCTCTAAGGAAACATAAAGATAAAATAATATTTCTAAAAATGTATCATCAAAAAAGCATAAAGATAAAATAATATTAGTAGATTTGACCAATATAGATAAAAAAGGATACTATATTTGTAAAAGATAAATTAAAAAAAAAGATAAGAAAAAATATGTACATGTAATCATATATATATATATATATATATCTTTGAAATAAAAATATTCATATCTATCTATAACTATTTGTTAAAGTTATAACTTTTTTAGCTACCACATTAATTTTGGCCCCAATTTCAATTTAAAAAAATTATTTTTATTATTTTTTCCAATTAAATTCCTTTCTTTTTATTTATGTGGAAAGAATTAATTCAAATTTTAATTAAAAATAACGAAAACTATTTATCTTTTTCATTTTATCTATTTAAAAAAATATTTATATTAAATCAAATTTTTATAAAGTAAAAAATTTAAATATTTATATAAGTAATTTCCTAAATTAAATTTTTATAAAAAATTATATTATCTTTTCCTTAATTTCCTTTTTGGATTGCTTATGTAAATATAAAAGACTTTTTTCTTAAAAAAATTCTATATTTTATCTTATTAATTAACTTTTTATTGAAATGATTTTTAAAGAATTTAATTTGATTAAATTCTTCTAAGAATTTACATTATTTTTCGCTTTTTATTTATTTTTGTATATTTACTTGATAAATATCATATTTATAATACATCTAAAAATTGCTGAGTCATAGTCGTGCATGGCACGACAGGTACAACTAGTACATACGGAATCCATAGCAACGAAAGCAAAATAGTCTTAATCATGCAACACAGAGAAAGCAAAAGAACACAGATGGAACCGAAAAGATATTTTTTTTAGATAGTAGATGTGCAAGGAAAAATGAAGGGGAACTGGATGTCGACTACTCAAGCTAAGTCATTGACTTGATCAGATCCTCAAGCACAACAGATAAGTCATGAACATTAGTTTTCAGCGCAGATTGATCACGCAGGAGTTGGCCAACTTTCTCAAGCAAATCCTGGTTTTGACGTTGGAGCTCGGCTAACAGCTTCATAATGGCACCAGGTTGTTCACTTTCCCTTCCCAAAGCATGGATGCCTAACTCAGCATCTTCCATTTCAGCATCAGAAATCACTTCCTTGCCTGCATCCCTTGACACCCATTTATCATCAATCAGTTTATAGCCCATCTTACGAACAATGTCAGAGTTCAGAAGTCGTACGTGCTCCACTTCTTTCTCAGCCTCATAAAACTCATGATAAAGAAGCACTTTCTTGACAATAGAGCAGTATGGGAGAGCATGTGTGGGATCATCTTTCACAGATTCCATGTGGAGAAGCACTAACCGAGCAAAGTTGACAGGTTCCTTGTTGAGAATTTTATCCATGACAAGAATGTCTTGGATCATAGCAGTGCTCCTCTTTTGTTCCTGGGGAATCAGGTTGCTGATCACCCATGTGAAAAGAACCTTCCTCTCGGCACTCATGAAGTTGGTGGCAAAAGGACCACCATCAACGTCATCGACCTGTGTGACCTTTTTGAGCAGCTCAGCAAAATCAACTTCCTCAGGCCATGTACCTCTATGATATTCAACAAATCCCTTGTGCGGCACTTGCAGAAGAGTGGCTAACTCCATGCTTGACAGGGTGAATTTCTCACCATGTAACTCATAGTGGCCCATGGTCCTCTTCTCCTTGTCCTCTACAGTCAACGACCTGTAGAACTCTTTCACCAACTCCGGATTAAAACTTTCCTCCTCATGGAATAGATGAGTCCACCCTTGAAGAGACAACAACTCAGTAACGCCTTGTAAACCAGTGGAATTGATGAACTCATCGTCCATGATGAGTTCCTTGACAAAGTCACGTCCTACCATGTTGCTTCCTTTACCTTTGATTTCTCTACTGCCCTTTTTAGGTTTTCCACTTGCAGCGAGTCGTCCAATTGACCGTGTGGCCATCTTTTTACTCTTTTTTGACTTAATAGTTTTCTTGGAGACAACAGAGTCTCCACCTTCAGATCCAACATTTGTTGGAGATACTTCCATTCCTCTCTTCTTGGTAACCTTAGCACTAGACTCCCTAGTTTTAGGTTTTCTAGATTCCTTAGTTATCACCACATCATCCCCATCAGACTTTTCAGATTCAAACAGTTCTCTAGCCATTTCTTCTTTTGATATTACTTTAGAAGAGGATGCAACAGATTTGAGTAGAGTGAGCTTAGGATCACTAGGAGTACCTTGTTCTGAATCATCATGTCCTTCGATGTTGAGAGGTTGAAGCGGTGAGTCAGGATTCTCAGTGGAGTCAATCACCTTGCTTGGGTCAACGACCTGTTCTGGGTCATTCACCTGAGCATTAGTTCCCTCCAAAAGCACAATAGTCGTCTTCTCCGTGACGATTGGTTCAGAGATTCTATCTCCTGACTCCATAGCCTCAATGGATTTCACGACTTCTTGAACAGAGTCAAATTTCTCTTGCATGTCTTGAGAATTGGTGCTTTTAACTCGATGCAAGTTATCAAACACAACTTGCTCTTTCTCTGCAGGATTGGAAGAACCGGGCAAGGATTTTTGTGGAGATTGAGGGCAAGTTTCATTGAGGGTTTGGGTAGATGGAATTTCTTGAGCAATAGGTAAGGATTCGTTGGGTTTGAGAGATGAAGGGTTGGGTTCTTGAATTTGTGTGGAATGGGGACCTTCAAGCATCAATGGCTTGTTGGCAGTTTGAATGGCTGCTAAAAGCAGAGCCATGGTTTGGGGATCAACAACTTTCCCGAGCTTTAGGGCTAGGGTTCGCGGAGATTCAGTGTCGCGAATGGGAGAGGAGGGGTTAGGGTTTGATGCCATTGACGATGGAAAAGGTTGAAGCTTTTTGGGAGAGAAAGGAAATTGTAGAGAAATTGATAAGAGCAAGAGAGCGAGATAATGCACGAGAAAGAGGTACCTTTTAATCAGAATCCCTCTCCGTATTTATTCTTGAACTATAGTTGATTAGATAGAAACTAGATCTTCCCGAGATCTTTAATCAATGCAACTGAAAAAGGCAATTTCCTTTCACAAAAAGATCTTCAAATATTTGAAAAGATACCGTTGAAGAAAGGCGATTTTTGTCTGACTCTGAAACTAACGTTCACAACCTGTTCTACGTCAACCACTTAACCAACAACAATACCAGAGAATTGGCATTCCTCAAATAGTGCGCAGTCACTAATTTCACTCAAGTTGCCAACATCCATTGAAAAGAGAATACGCCTGGTTCTTTGGGGTTTTGCACAGGGGTGCCAAAGAGAACCAGGGAGAATAATTTATGTGGATTTGTCGATCAAGTTGATAAGTCTCCGTTTATAGAAAAGCATTCAGAAGTAGGCTCATAGAGACTCTCTAACATGATAGGCTAGGGCAGGTTGTAGAGTCAACCATCACTTGGACCCCCATGACACAAGACATGGTCCAAGAAATGGTCCAAGAAATTGAGCCCCATGACACAAGACATGGTCCAAGAAATTGAGCCATCCCTGAAGTCTTCTTACGATCAATTTTGTTCCCAGCAAAATCAGCATCCATTTACCCGACTAGACCAAAATCACATGAGGTTGGGTACCATTGGCATAAGTCATCGGACCCTTTGAGGTACCTTAGAATCCTCTTGACAGCTTTGAGATGCGATTCTCTTGGATCAGCCTGAAATCTGGCACATAAGCATACGTTGAACATGATGTCTGGTCTGCTTGCCGTAAGATAGAGTAAAGAATCTATGATTCCCCGATAAAAAGTCTGATCAACCTTCTTTTCATTTTCATCTTTTCCTAGAGAAGTGATGGGAGAGATAGGTTTGTCGAAGGATTTTGAGCTATCCAATCCGAACTTCTTGACACATTTCCTGAGATACTTTTGTTGATGCACTTTTGTTCCTTCCATATCTTGAGTAACCTGAAGTCCTTAGAAAAACTTAAGTTCACCAACCATACTCATCTCAAATTCACTGGCCATGAGGTTAGCGAACCTCTTCACAAGTTTTCCATCAATAGAGCCAAAGATGATGTCGTCCACATAGACCTGTACAACCAGAGTATGCTTTCCTTCTTTGAGAAGAAAGAGTGTTTTATCCACCTGTCCTCGAACATATCCATGTTGGAGCAAGAACTGAGAAAGCCTGTCATACCAAGCTCGAGGTGCTTGCTTCAAACCATAAAGAGCTTTGTCGAGTTTGAAGACATGATCTGGGTGAGTGACATCTTCAAAACCTGGGGTTTGCTCTACGAACACTTCTTCCTTAAGAAACCCATTCAGAAAGGTTGTCTTAACATCCATTTCTTGAAGCTTGAAGCCATGATGGACTGAATAAGCTATCAAGAGACGAATTGCCTCAAGACGTGCTACAGGAGCAAAAGTCTCATTATAATCTATCCCTTCTTGTTGGTTATATCCCTTAAACACAAGTCTTGCTTTGTTTCTCACAACGTTTCCAGAATCATCAAGCTTATTTCTGAAAACCCAACGTGTTTCAATCACAGTTCTATCTTTGGGTCGTGGAACTAGGTGCCAAACCTTGTTTCTCTCAAATTGATGAAGTTCTTCTTGCATAGTACACACCCAATCTGGATCTTTTAGAGCTTGATCCACATTTTTGGGTTCCAGAACAGAAAGAAACGCGTTGAAAGCACATAAATTCTGAAGTGAAGAACGTGTCAGAACACCTTTGGAGTAATCTGAGATGATGTTGGTCACTGGATGAGCATCTTTCTGCTGATAGTTTAACTGAAGCTGAGTGAGGTCAACTACCCTATTGTTGTGACCTTGCTCAGTGTTAGGATTTTCAGTCTCTGCAGCTTCTTCGCTTGGATCAGACTCATTATCACCAGATTCTTCAATATCTGCAGTATCTTCCAGAGCAGGCATGTTAGGATCATCTACGCCATCCACCTGAGTTGGGTTAACAACCTGTTGCACTTGATCAATTTTCTCAGAGCTAACTTCTGACTCTTCAACCAAATGAAAATCTAGATCTCCTTCCTCTTCATCAACAATAGAGCTGCCTCCCATGGTATTCTCATCAAACACCACATGAACACTCTCTTCAACTTTCTTAGTTCTTTTGTTAAACACTTTGTAGGCTTTGCTATGTTGAGAATAGCCTACGAAGGTTCCTTCATCACTCCTAGCATCCATCTTGCTACGACTATCTTTGCCATTATTATGTACGAAACACTTACAGCCAAACGTACGCAAGTGGGCAACGTTGGGCTTTCTTCCTCTTAAAAGCTCATATGGTGTTTTCCCAAGAAGGGGTCGCACCATAGCTCTGTTTAACACATAGCATGTGGCATTGATAGCTTCTCCCCAGAAATTCCTTGGAAGTCCACTCGAAATCAACAGCGTTCTCGACATGTCTTCCAAAGATCGATTCTTTCTCTCAACAACTCCGTTCTGTTGAGGGGTTCTTGGGGATGAAAAGTTACGATTCACACCGTTTTCTTTGCAGAATTCCAAAAACTGAGCAATCTCAAATTTAGTGCCATGATCAGATCGAATGGAGATCAAAGGTAAGTCAAGCACCTTCTCTGTAAGCTTAATCCATGTACTAAATTCTTCAAACACCTGGTCTTTAGAAAACAAGAAAAATACCCAAGTATAACGTGAAAAGTCATCAACAATGACATATACATATCTATTACCTCCTCGACTTCTCACACGCATTGGCCCACACAGATCCATATGAATTAACTCTAGAGGATTAGAAGTACTTACCTCTTTTTTGATTGAAAAGAAGATCTGACCTGTTTTCCTTTCACACAAGCTTCACACACTTCATGTTTGGTTTGGTCAAACTTAGGTAATCCATGTACCAATTCCTGATTGTGAAGCTTGTGAATAAGTTGCAAACTTGCATGGCCAAACCTATTGTGCCTGATGTTGGCAACGTCTTGGACTACTTGAAAACACAAATTTTCCTCAGGTAAGAGCCAGGGAACAACTTTATAAAGATTGTTTTCACAGATTCCCTTCAGAAGAGTCTTTCCTGAGCTAACATCAATCACTTGACATCCAAGAGAATCAAAGACAACTTGATAGATATTGTTAGCACACATTTGAGAAATACTTAACAAATTGTATCTAAGACCCTTGACATAGCTTACGTTGTTCACACAGAAGTTCTTAGAAATTCTTACCTTTCCAATACCCAAAACTTGACCCTTACTGTTGTTACCGAAGGTGATGTTGCTACCTTCTTGTTGATGAAGTGAGACGAATGACTCAAAGCTTCTAGTCATATGAGTTGAACATGCACTGTCGAAGAACCAGGGACCGCTTTCTCTCACTTCATTCTGCAAGGTAAAAGTCAGTTTTTACGAACCCAGAGTTGTTTAACAACTCTTCTGGGTTGGGCAACGTAATGATTTGCAGAACATCTTTCATTGTAAACTCTCTCAGGGTCTATGGTTGGCTCACGTTCATGAGCTTCCCAAAATCCATAAGATATGCTATCCTTTTTCTTTTCCATGCACTCATGTTGAAGATGACCCTCTTTTCCACAATACCAGCAAGTTTTATGAGACTTAAGACCGACATACTTGCTATACCCAGGATAGATTGGTTTGTTATTGATACGAGCATGAAAATCGATTTTTGATAGTTTCAAGTTCTCGACTTGTTTCATCCAGATTTTGTGTGCTTTCTGGCCTGAAAACCAAGGTCGTTTACCTTGGCCAGGGTTCTTCACATCTGATGTGGAACAACTTGTATTGTTGTCGCACATAGGTGCTTTACCTTTAGGTTTAAGTGGACACAAGGCTTTCAAATCTTTAGGCACATAGGAATATCCAAGTCCAGGTCTTGACGTTACAAAAGTTTTGGCATACTCTTCAGCAGTTTTCTTAGCTACAAACTCCTCTATCCATTTCTTTTTATTGGACTCATTAAAGTTCTTTTCTTTTTCAAGGTCATTGACTAACTTAGCATTACCATGTTTAAGCATGAGATTTTCTCCTTCAAGGTCTGTGACTTTCTTTTCTAAGGCATCCACTTCAGATTTAAGATTATCATAGGTTTTGCAGGCAATAGACTCAGAAGTTGAAGATTTTTTCTCTAACTTAGCACATTTAAAAGACCAACCGTGATTATCATCCATTAAATTAGAGATATTATCTTCTTTTTCTTGAAGTTTCTCACTGAGTTGGGTAACCTGAGTTCCCAACTTCTCAATGATTGCATGCAACTGTTCTTTAGTTTTATTGGATAACATAGACGAGAGTTTAGAATCATATACCTCTGTTGGAGCATCTATAGCCATGAGACACATGTCTTCTTGTTGACTTGCCTCATCTTCAACATCGGAATTGTCCCAAGTAGCTAACAAGGCATTCTTGTCACCTTCCGACTTTCTCCTGACATAGTTTCTTGCAAAGTGTCCTTTTCTCGAACAATGATAACATATCACATCCTTCATGTCTTTAACAGGTTCAGTTCCTTTAGCTTGAGTCTTACTGTTGCGATTCCAAAGCCTTTTCATGGCTCTTGAGATGAATGCAACTTCTTCATCACCGTCAACTTGATCATCATCACCTTGAGCAAGATCGAAGGCCCTTTCGACTTTCAAGGCAATGTTCTTGACCTTGACATTTTCAAGGCGATCATCTCGCCTTTTCTTAATTCCTCCATACATAGTCAACTTTCCTATGACATCTTCCAAGGTGAGTGTTTTAGTCTCACTATTGGTTAACATCGCAGCAGCAACTTCATTCCATTTTGCATTGAGTCCTTGGATCAACTTGTTAACCTGCTTCCACTGGGGAAGTTTTTCACCAAGAGACTCAAGTTGGCTAACCACAACTTGAAATCTTGAGTGATAGTCACCCAATGATTCATTCTTTTCTTGACTTACTCCTTCATACTCCCTCTCCAGAGCAATGATGTGATCCTTCTTCACATCATCATTACCTTGGTGAAGCCTTTTGAGAGCATCCCAGATCTGCTTAGTCGTCTTGTACTGGACAACCTTCTTCAAGTCTCCAGGAGTTAGAGCATGGTGAAGAACCTTCTTAGCACGAGCATTCTTCTCTAATTTTTTGTAGTCAGCATCATTATAGTCTTCCTTTTTCTTTTCTCCCTTTCCATTAGTAGTGAGAAAAGTCTCAGGACCCATTTCTATTACTTTTCAGAGTTGTCCATCAAGCGAGCAGATGTGAGTCTCCATTTGCTCGACCCACCAATCGTACTCACCAGCCTTGAGCACTGGTGGCTACCAGAATGAATCATTGATTGCAATATTCGTTAAAGTCATATTTCCTGTGAAATAATAAGTACTAAAACAAATCTAGAGCCAAGGCTCGGATACCAATTGTAGGATCGTTAGTACGTCTAGGTTGTCGACCTCAACTAAGTCGTCAACCTTTTAATTAAATGCAGCGGAAATGAACTACAAGAAAGACTTACTTGAACACGAAGTTTTTTATAGTGGAAACACTTGTTTGATGAACTCAATCAACCAAGTGTAAAAACCACTCCTTTCCAAGTTCTCGCTTGGAAGGATTAAAAGCCGTAACTTGCTTTATTGTTCTTTTGGACTAGTTACACAACCACCCTGGATCTAGACCTACTTCCCAAGCACTCTAGAACTCGTTGTGGACTAAGTAACTACAACCCGCACTCAATCTAACAAAAGCCTACGTCTTCTTCTCGAACTCTCGTTTCTTTCTTAGCACAAAATGCAGTATGAGTTCGTGCTCTAACTAACCTAAAGCCTTAGATTAAATACACACAAACTAGGTCAGATAAGAGAGAATAATATCTTCCAATTCGGTTATGGCAAGATATTATTTCTATTATCTTTACAAAATCATCCTAAGCATATAAAAGGATTACAATCAATAATGGCTTAGGATAAAGGCATACACGGCTTACAATATAATCTGCATAAGATCTTTCCTCAAACAAGTTTATACAATCCAAACTACCAAGATCTCACGCGTCTTCAAGATCTCCGAGATCTGCCTTCAACACACGTCGACGACCTAACTGACGTTGGCGACTCCTTTCAAGGACTCGAGGTCGTTCACGTGACAGACGTTTGGAACCATCAAAATCAAAGCCTCCAGCTTTTCTAACACCAATCCCTAATAACTGGATTAGATACCGATTGTACTGGACCCCGAGCAAAAATGTGTGGTTTTCGATGGCTTCGGCTATTGAACTCATTACGGGTGTGAATCATCAAACACCCCACCCCAACAATTGGATATGAAAACTTCACACACAACCTAAGGTTAAGAATTTTTTTTTTTGGCCTGTAATTGACTCCAAACCAAAGAATGATTGTTGCAAAAATGTATAGCTACATCTGCGGGTTGCTTAATGTGCAACTGTACCAATGAAAATGTTGGACATATCCTTATTGAATGTCAACATACGAAAAAACTAGTACACAAATTTGGAAAGCTCTATCAAAAACTATAATGTAACCAATAAATCATCTAGCACCATACTGAATGACTTATATCGGAACTTAAGGAGCACTGAGTTCGCGGAACTAGCAGTTTGTTGGTGGTGTATATGGCACCTGTAAATAGGGTTTCTTGACAACAAATAAATTTATAAGTCAAGACCCCGTTGTGTATAGTGAAGTCAGGATCGTCCCACTGGAAGCAAGGTTGTTCGTTTACCAACTACAAAAATGTTGGGACGTTGTTGGGACCTCTGGTTCTAAGCAACGGATCAACGATTCACTTCTCTTTAAGTTTTGATAATGACAAACACCATAGGGAACTAATGTGGTTTGTTCAAGTACTTCTAAGGAACACAGGTACAGCCAAGAACTCCTATGAATGACAAAGCCACTGCTAGCCACAATGAAGAGTTTCCATCAAGGGAACTCTGAAGAGGAAAGTTCCCATGAAGTAGGAACTCCCAAAAACAAACAAGAAAACACAAGCTTACAACGATGAAGAGTTTCCATCAAGGGAACTCTGAAGAAGTCAGTTCCCATGAAATGGGAACTCACATGTGAAGACAACGACCGTTCAGCGCAGATCGCGGGATTCTGTCTCAGACAGCCAGAGGGAACAGTCTGAGGATCAGACTGTCACGCTTCATCCAACGGTCCGATTGATTCAAGAAGTTGACCTAGTTCAAACCAAAGTCACATGTGAAGAAAGTACAACTTGGGCATCAAGCAAAGGGCATTTTGGACACAAACGAAAGATGCGACTGCCCAAGACAAATGGACTATAAAGCCAAATGAATAGTACTCGGTCTGAGTACTTCTCCCAGAACTTACAAACACCCACATTAGAGAAAAGAAAGAAAAGGAAGAGAAGTCCCCGCCGGCGAGTGTGTGATCTCGACGACGGTGAAGCTGAAGTTCCCTGGAGCAAGGGAACTGAGAAGTCAGCGTAAGGTTTGAGTTACTTGTGTTTTGCTGTTGTGAGCTTAGGAACTCAATTGAGAGGGTTTACTAGTGTTGCTAGAGTTAGGAAGAACTTGTAGGAACAGAGAAGTGTAAATCCGGCTGTGTAACTAAGGAACAAAGCAATCAATATAAGTAAGTCATTCAAAATCCTCCAAGCGGAGGTAGAGGTTTACCCATACAACTAGTTGGTTGTAGTGGGGTTCCTCTATAAAGGAACTGTCCCTTTAACTGTTTTTATTACTTGCGATTATTTACTTCCGCTGCCTTGGGAACAGCTTAATTGCCAGTTCCCAAGCTCACTGCTAACCGATTACGATCCAACAATTGGTATCAGAGCCAGTGCTCTAGATTTGTGTTAGCATCGCAGGTGCCAAAATGGCTCAGGAACTTACTCAGGTGGGGAACAATACCAGCAAGCCGCCAAGGCTTATAACAGGAAGATTTGAAAGCTGGCAACGCGACATGAAAGATTGGATGCGTGGCCAAGACTACCAAGCCTGGTGCGTCATCGAAAGGGGGAACTTCGAAATCGATCCAGCTATTGTCAACGACCTCTCAAAGTGGGGTCCCAACGAGTACAAGTGCATGGAGGCAAACTACAAAGCCAAACAGTACCTAAAGAGGTCCATGTGCGTACAAGATTGTGACAGGGTTGCAAACCTTGACACAGCCAAGGAAATGTGGGAAGCCATCCAACAAATGCACGTTGGGAACTCAGATCTCAGAGAAGATCTTCAAATGAACGCAAAGAGGGAGTTCTACAACTTCCAAATGGAGATGGGAGAGTCCGTCGATAGCTACCAATCCCGGTTTGAAGGACTTTGCACTAAGATGGAAGGATTGGGGATCACAAAAGAAGAAATCACCCACAAAATGAAGGTCCAACAGCTCTTCAATGGATTGACTGGAGAATGGGCAAACGAGAGAACGATGTTCAAGGAAAACCCAGAAAATCGAACACTTATGCTTCATCAAGTGTTTGGAAAGCTAGTGGGACATGAGAAGAGGAAGATCGATGATAAGGAACAAACTCGAGCTCATCGAGGGATCGCACTCAAGATCGAAAAGATGCTCAAATCAACCCAAGAACAACATGAAGACTCTGAAGAAGAAGAGGATGAAGAGCTAGTTCTAGTAACAAAGGCTCTTCGAAATTTCTACAAAGGAAAGTCTCAACGGAACAGTGGGAACTGGGGAAAGGGACAGAGTTCCCAAAGAAAGCCCACAGAGAAGGATCTCTCAGAAGTGACTTGCTACAAATGCAACAGGAAAGGACATTTTGCGAAGGAATGTCCACAAGGAACTGAAGGCAGAAAGCAAGGAAAGAAGGCCTACATCGCTACTTGGAGCGATGATGAAGACGAAGATCCTGAAGCATGGGCACTCCCAGACATGTGTGGCATGGCCATAGGAGAAACCACTGGGGAACAACCCAGTGAGGTAACCATTGAAACTGTTCTTGATTCCTTGAGTAATTATGAAAAACCTGAATTGTTGAAAATTTTTTCAAGTCTTGTTAAAGATAACATAAAACTGCAAAACAAGTTGGAAAAACAGGAACACATAAATTCTCAATTAGTTGGTCTTGAGCCCTGTCCCAACTGCATATCCCTTCTAGAAAAACTCAAGTCCCATGTGTCTCACATCGTAGATCTAGAAAGAGAAATCAAAACTTTAGAGAAAGATGAGAACACCCTCCTGCAAAACCTGAGTAAGACTCCCGAACATCCTGAAGCCTCTAGTTCCCAAATTAAGTTTGTTCCAGCCAGACATGGCATAGGATACAAAGGTGAGTGCTCCAAGGACAGAAAGTCACCCCTGAGCGAACATGAGATCCACGAGTGTAGGGCCTTAGAACTCCAGTGCGAGAAACAGAAAAATGCTCATCTCGAGGAGAAAATCAGGGTCCTAGAGAGTGGAAACAATGGTGAGAAAGACTACTATACTGGGAACTCTTGACATAGAATCTATGTCAAAATTGCTAAGGGAAATGGGTCTCGAGTGTACAACAAAGAAACCATGGATAGGAACCGTATCCAGAGACCACACCCAAAATACTACCTGGGAGAATACTACAAGACATGTTGGCACTGTGGTGCTCATGGGCACTACAAGGATGCATGTCCCAAGAAGAGAGCCCAAATCCCTAGAAGCCATGAGTTCCCAAACAGACAAAAACGTCATGCTCATCACCAAAGGAACTCCAACTCTCAAAATTCCAAAGACATCAACATTTCTGACTATATCTTAAATGAAAATGTTTTCCCTTGTAAGGGACCTGGCAAGAGTCATCTTGCCTGGGTCTCAAAACACTAACTTTTCCTTGTAGGTGGCTGTGAGAGGGAACAGTACATGGTTCATAGATAGTGGATGCTCGAACCATATGACAGGGAACAAGGATATCCTCATCTCACTCCACACTCATGCCGAAGGAGGCCACGTCTCATTTGGCAACAAGAACAAGGGAGAAGTTATTGGAAAAGGAGAAGTGTTGCTAAATATATCCATCAAAGTCAGCAACGTAAATCTGGTAAAGGATCTGGGATACAATCTGCTGAGTGTCTCCCAGATGTGTGATCAAGGGAACAACATCGTCACTTTCGACTCAGATGAATGTCTCGTCATCAACAAGAAGACCAACAAAGTAATTCTGAGAGGAAGAAGATACAACAATGTGTATGTGGTGGACACCAACTTTGAACCACCAATGAAGCTGTGCCTTGCGAGTTCCCAAGATGGCACGGAACTCTGGCATCGAAGACTGGGACATGCTGGTGTAAATCAAATCCTGAAGCTTTATCTACAGGATCTGGTCATTGGTCTCCCACGGATCAATCTCGAAGGAGTCAAAATGTGTGAAGCATGTGTTCGAGGGAAACAAACCAGGACCTCCTTCAAACCGAAGAAGGTGGTAAGCACAACCAGGTCCCTGGAGTTAATTCACATGGATCTCTGTGGTCCCATGAGAACAGCTACATACATCCTAAATCGAGCCATGAAAAGGCCCCTGATCAACAAGACTTCCTATGAGCTCATCAAAGGGAGAAAACCAAACATCTCACACTTGAGAACATTTGGTTGCACATGTTTTGTTCACAACAACGGCAAAGACAATCTTGGCAAATTCGACCCCAGAAGCGACGAAGGGATCTTCCTGGGATACTCATCACAAAGCAAGGCTTACAGGGTCTACAATAAAAGAACCAAGAAGATAGAGGAAAGCATTCATGTCGTCTTCAATGAAAAGTCTGTAAAGATGGGAACCGAGACCCAAGGGAAGGGAACTCTGTTCAAGCTAGTCAGACATGAAGACGATGATGATGACGAGGATGAGCCAAGGAAAAGGGATGAAGACTATCCAAGTGCAAGCCATATCCCACAACCAGGGAACAACGACGAAGGTCCAACCCTCACTGATCAAACCTCCCTTGAGGCTCCCTCCTCAGAAGAACTACAAGAAACCTCCAACTCTCTCGAGGTCCCCTCTTCAGGGAACAACTCTGCTGTCCCCCAAGACAATACACTGCCAGAATCAAGTATTCAAGGGGAACAAAGAGGGAACCTGCCAGAAATCTCTGAAGAAACATCAAATGAAGAAGCTGAAGATGAGAGTTCCCATGACAAAGAAACACCAACTGAGGATAATACACATGCAAAGGAACTCACTCATACAAGAACCTTTCAACAAAGGAAGGACCACCCTCTTGAGAACATCATCTCTGCTCTTGTTAAAGGTGTGCAGACTCGTTCCTCTCTCAATAATTTTTGTGCTTTTAACGCGTTTGTTTCAATGGTGGAACCCAAAAATATCAAAGAGGCATTAAAGGACCCAGATTGGATTCAAGCCATGCAAGAGGAACTCCACCAATTCGAGAGAAACAAAGTTTGGAAGCTAGTTCCTAGGCCCAAAAACAAGAACATCATAGGAACCCGATGGGTTTTTAGGAACAAGCTCGATGATACTGGAGCTGTAGCAAGGAACAAGGCTAGGTTAGTAGCACAAGGATACAGGCAAGAGGAAGGGATTGACTACGATGAGACCTTCGCACCAGTTGCCAGGATCGAGGCAATCAGACTCCTCATCGCCTATGCTGCTCACAAGGGATTCAAACTTTATCAAATGGATGTGAAAACAGCCTTCCTAAATGGACATCTCAAGGAAGAAGTGTATGTGGCGCAACCTCCAGGATTCGAAGATGAGAAAATGCCCAACCATGTCTATTTCCTGGAAAGGGCCCTTTACGGACTCAAACAAGCTCCCCGAGCTTGGTATGACAGGTTTGCTCAATTCCTCTTGTCCCATGGATACATTCGTGGTTCCATAGACAAGACTTTGTTTTTAAAGAAAGAATCTAAAGACATTTTGATTGTGCAAGTATATGTTGATGACATTGTGTTTGGAGCAACTAACGAAACTCTTGTAGAAAAGTTCAAGGACCTCATGAGCAATGAGTTTGAGATGAGTCTCATTGGGGAACTCACGTTCTTCCTGGGACTTCAAATATCCCAAACAAAGGAGGGAACAAAGATCCATCAACAGAAATACATCAAGGAAATGCTCGTGAAGTATGGGATGGAACATTCAAAGCCCATTGACACTCCCATCTCACCAAATTCAAGGCTAAATGCAGATGAAACAGGTATCAGTGTGGACCAAAGGAACTATCGAGGTATGATCGGGTCCCTTCTCTACTTAACAGCTAGTAGACCTGATATCATGTTCTCCGTATGTCTTTGTGCTCGTTTTCAAGCTAACCCTAAAGAATCACACCTGAAAGAGGTGAAGAGAATTTTCAGGTATCTCAAAGGGAACAATAACTTGTGCCTTTGGTATCCAAGGAACAGTTCCCTTGAGCTCATTGCATACACAGATGCTGACTTTGCAGGGCACTTGGTTGACAGAAAGAGCACTTCAGGAATGGCCCAGTTCCTAGGGTCTTGCTTAGTTTCGTGGGGATCTAAAAAGCAAAACTCAGTGGCACTCTCCACAGCTGAAGCTGAATATGTGGCTGCCGCATCATACTGTTCCCAGATTCTATGGCTTAAGTCACAACTCCAGGATTACGGTATGACTTTTGGCCCAGTTCCCATACTCTGTGATAACACTAGTGCCATAAACATTTCCAAAAATCCTGTGCATCATTCTAGAACTAAGCATATTGATATAAGGCATCACTTTCTACGTGACAATGTTGAGAATGGGAACATTTCGATGGAACACTGTAGAACTGAAGAGCAAATTGCGGATATTCTTACCAAAGCTTTAGACAGACGTCCCTACCAGCATTTTCGAATGCTTCTAGGGATGATAACTCTAAACTAAACAAGTCCCTGTTTGTCTCTCTCTCAATGCCTGACTAGTTTATATAAGATTGCATGATAGGGAACTTGGATTTATTGCTTTCACTATGCCATGATTACTAGTCTAGAGAAAAATGTGTGCAAAGGAACTCTATTTCTTTTGGCCCAAAATGATCAACCAGAGTTCCCTTTATCCCTCATTACAAGCCACCATGACGGTTGATCATATGACCCACCCTAAGCTAGGGACCAGACAAATACTTCTCATGAGCCAAAACATTTCCTTTATCGAGTTGCAAATTGTCTGGTTCCCTTTGAGTTCCCTAGCCCCACAAAAGGATGAGTGTGAAGTTCCCTCAACCACTTCACTCTCCCTGACCTTGAAAAGATCATGGGAACTGCTGCATCTACAAAGGGAACACTGACTAATCTTCAAAGAAAAACCGTCACATGGGAAGCGGACTTTCGTGTCAGAAGCTCTGAAGCGTTACAGGCCAAGTATTCAAAATTTGAAAAGGACTTCCCAAGAGATTGTGACGCGTGTCCAGAAGCGTGCTTGAGAAGTTGAAACGGCGCCCCACGTTCATTGGGCAACGGTTATCGAGGTTATTCCACTTCCCTTTCTACCCTTCACCTCCTCTCTCCTTTAAAACCCCTCTTTGCCATTTTCAGGCCCTTTACTCCATCTTACATCCCTGTCATTCATCTTCCCCAAATCCCTTTCAATCTCTTTTCAAGAAACCTCCAAAACCTCCCAAATTCTTACAAAAATGGCCCCTCAACACACATTCGCACAAATCAAAGAGTGGGTACTTGCCAATCCTCGCACTCTCTTCATCACTCAACTGAACGAGATCGAGCAAGAACAAGACCCAATCATGAAGGATGTCCTCATTCAAGGGCTATACAATCAAGTAAGCCCCTTCTTGCCCCCTCCTCCTCCTCCGGTCGACGAAACCGTCTCCTGGACCTCTTCCTCCTCCGAATCTCTTCCTCTTCCACCTTCAACCACCAACACCCCCTCCGGAGTTGTCATCGTTGACAACTTCGGAGATGCTCTCCCCTCCATCAATGAAAAACCCCATAAATCCAAACATCGCCACTCATTAAAAGATCCCTCAAAATCCAAAAAATCCAAACACTCCCATGACCCCTCCAAATCCAAAAAGCGTAAACACTCTGAGGCCTCTGAATTCTCGGAGCCCAGAAAGAAGGCTTTCTTCCGGTTTGAGGACTACCTGAACTGCTCCAAGGAGAGTTCTTGTGCTCCCAAACCTCCCTACCCTTTTCCTTCCGACGATGGGAACTCCGAACCCCAGAGTCTACTTCCCTCTTCCTCCTCCATCCCTCCTCTTCAAATCGAGGGACCTCCTCCGCCACCTCCTCCAGTTCCCGCCACGATGGGAACTTCAACATCCCAACCTCCTTCACTTCCTCTCGTTCCCATCATTCCGGGATCTCCACCTCCACCTTCACCTCACAAAACGCCTTCTCCTTCCTCACCAAAACACATTTCCACCACTCCCCTCTCCGCTTCGGGGATCTCTCCTCCACAGGACCGCAGATCCCTTCCTCCTCCTTCCACTCAACTCACAACCACTATTCCTTCTTCTCCTCTCCCCTCTTCCATCACGTCTCCCACCACCACCAAACTCCCCTCTCCCTCACCATCCAAAAGTACCGTCGCCCTCTCCTCAGACGACGACGATCTTCCTCTTTCTGTGGTCATCGGCAAAATGACCAAGGACCCTCCTCCAATCATCATGGGAACTTTGGAGGAGGAAGCCCAGCTCAAGGCCATCGAGGAAGAACTCAACAGGGGTCCCTCTGAGCACACAGTCTCCCAAGGGACAAAGTCCCCAGAAAAGGTTGCTCCTCAAGAGCCAACAGATACAAGGGACCTCGCACCAACTGGAGGTGCTGAGGCAACAACAAGTCATCCTGGAGATGACGCGGAGGGCTCGGGTTCGAGCTCCTCCGAGGAAGAAGGGACCTCCCATGATGAGGTCGAAGAAGAAGAAGAAGCTCCAGCTACAAAGGAGCCAGCACGCATCCCTACACCTGGACACCAAATGGTGGTGTCCGCGAGTTCCCCACCACCAAGGGACCGCGTGCTTATGATCGAAGCGGCTGCACCCCCTCAGCAGAAAGGACCTCGCACGGTCTCTAGGGGGAACAAATCCAAAAGCAAGTCCAGAAAGGGGAAGGGGACCACCAAGCATCATGTCACTGAGCGCCGAAAGCTTCTCCCTCACCTCATTGTTTCCAAAGAGGTGCTAATTGAAAATGGTCTGGAGGAACTGTGGGAACTGATCAAGGCCCAGGGTTGGGAGAGACTCTGCCAAGAAACTGTGAGAGTAGATCCCTCACAAGTGCGTCAATTCTACAACAACTTCACTATCACCAACGACGGCACTCAGGGAACTCTCTCCCACGAAGGCGACGAGTTCATTTTTACAACGTCTACGATCCGCCTTCAACTCCAGGTCCCTGGTCAAGGGCTTAGCGAGGTGCCCAGCAAGCTCTGGGGCGACTTCAACAGCGCCGAAGTGTACAACACAATTTTTAAGGGTCGGGTTCCCTCTAAGGTCCACTCGACGCATCATCTTTCCTTGGTCGCCAAGCTCGCTCACCAATTCATCATCAACGTGGTGATCCCACGCCAAGAAAAGCGCCTGGTTGTCAACATCCCCGATGCCATCATCCCCTACCACTTCCTCCTCAAGAAGCCCATAAATCTTCCCCGAATTATCCTTGGGCACATGGAAAAGTGCATGGCCTCCAAGTCCCACTCCCTTCCCTACTCCGGGCTGATCAAGAAGCTCCTACAAAAAGAGGGTCTCTACGATGCCTCTAAAGACGAAATCGAGCTTGGAAGGGAACTGGACATTACAGTTGCCCAGAAGATGAGGCACTCGGAGCCTGTAGAGGAGGCGGCTCCCCTAGAGTCTGGTACACAAGAGGGGAACTCTTCAGTGTTGCTCCGCATCGCCAACACCCTCGATCAGATTGCTAGGGACCAGGCAGTGTTGGCCAGAGGACAAGAAAAGCTTACACAAGTCCTTACGCGCCTTTGTGACGCCTTGTTCCCTCAGAGCCCATGATCTCTCCCTTCTTGTTCCCTTAATCCAAAAATGACCACAAATTGTATTTGGGTTCCCATTGTACATATTATCTTAAGTAATGAAATGGTCTTTATTTTGATTGCGTGTTCCATTCTTTCCTACTATTGCTTTGCTTAATTTTCGATGATGTCAAAAGGGGGAAAGATAAAAAATGTGAGATGAGTTAAAAGTTTAAGTTATCACAGACCACGCATAAGCTAAGGGGGAACAATTGCATAAAAAGCCTAATAGGAACTATGCGTCTCACCAGAAGTGGCTCCCTAAATCTAAATGTCTCACTAAGAGTGACTTCCCAAAATCATACTTATGAACTCATCAGCATATCATTCATTGAAATACTTGCATTTTTGTGATGGGTTTGTCATCGTCAAAAAGGGGGAAATTGTTGGGACGTTGTTGGGACCTCTGGTTCTAAGCAACGGATCAACGATTCACTTCTCTTTAAGTTTTGATAATGACAAACACCATAGGGAACTAATGTGGTTTGTTCAAGTACTTCTAAGGAACACAGGTACAGCCAAGAACTCCTATGAATGACAAAGCCACTGCTAGCCACAATGAAGAGTTTCCATCAAGGGAACTCTGAAGAGGAAAGTTCCCATGAAGTGGGAACTCCCAAAAACAAACAAGAAAACACAAGCTTACAACGATGAAGAGTTTCCATCAAGGGAACTCTGAAGAAGTCAGTTCCCATGAAATGGGAACTCACATGTGAAGACAACGACCGTTCAGCGCAGATCGCGGGATTCTGTCTCAGACAGTCAGAGGGAACAGTCTGAGGATCAGACTGTCACGCTTCATCCAACGGTCCGATTGATTCAAGAAGTTGACCTAGTTCAAACCAAAGTCACATGTGAAGAAAGTACAACTTGGGCATCAAGCAAAGGGCATTTTGGACACAAACGAAAGATGCGACTGCCCAAGACAAATGGACTATAAAGCCAAATGAATAGTACTCGGTCTGAGTACTTCTCCCAGAACTTACAAACACTCACATTAGAGAAAAGAAAGAAAAGGAAGAGAAGTCCCCGCCGGCGAGTGTGTGATCTCGACGACGGTGAAGCTGAAGTTCCCTGGAGCAAGGGAACTGAGAAGTCAGCGTAAGGTTTGAGTTACTTGTGTTTTGCTGTTGTGAGCTTAGGAACTCAGTTGAGAGGATTTACTAGTGTTGCTAGAGTTAGGAAGAACTTGTAGGAACAGAGAAGTGTAAATTCGGCTGTGTAACTAAGGAACAAAGCAATCAATATAAGTAAGTCATTCAAAATCCTCCAAGCGGAGGTAGAGGTTTACCCATACAACTAGTTGGTTGTAGTGGGGTTCCTCTATAAAGGAACTGTCCCTTTAACTGTTTTTATTACTTGCGATTATTTACTTCCGCTGCCTTGGGAACAGCTTAATTGCCAGTTCCCAAGCTCACTGCTAACCGATTACGATCCAACAAAAAACAAGAAAACTAAGCAAAACAGGCAAAAACAGCTGGGAACAACCTCGTGAACGACCTTGTCAGGGTCGTTACCGAACTTGGAAATCTACCGAAAACAGAACAACTAACGACCTAATAGTAGGTTTGGTACCTATCTAAGGTGCCTCGGTAACGAGTGAGAACGAAAGGAAAAATAAGCAAATTCAATGGATAAAAAGCTCTAGGACAAGGGTTACCACAACATAGCCATGCATATAAACTTATATGAAGATAAAGATCATGCCTTTGAAGATAAATTCATCAACTTTCGCTGACTAACAAGAAAATCAATCAACTTTCATAAATCAATTCACTTTATTACTTGTTTTGAATCCAAAGCTCAAAACTTTTGTTATCGAACAATATCAACATAGAAATTCATAACTTTCTCTTTCGATCAAGCAAAAAACTCAAATAACTTCGACTATCGTCTAAGCATAAGCACAACAAGCAATTCAAAGGATAGAAGGCATTCAAAACATCAACAAACTCATTCAAACATGCACAACTACGTCGGATTTCAACCCCGACCCTAAATAAGAAGACTACTCACTATTCATTGAAACAAAGCAAACAACTTTAATCAAAGAAGACATTGAAAGCAAAACCAAACTCACTTGGAATTGAAAATATCGTCTTACAATCTCGTGGAATCCGAAAATAAACCGAAGAATAAACTAACGAGAGCTCCGATCACTGAACTACTCCTCTCTCACGATCGAACTAGTCCGCCTCTCTCCCTCTCTCGACTTCTCCTAAAACTAGTGTCTCGTCCCCCCTTGTCTAGGCTTAGAACAAGGGTATTTATACTAAGAAAGCTATCTATAAAAAAACCTAAAAGATATAAACTTACCCTAATTAAAGGATAACAAGATATAAGATATAATTTCTGAAAGTCGGCTGCGCCTCTACCGACACGGGTCTCTCGTTAATGACCCGCACAGGATCGGTAGACTTTGCTGAATCCCTTACAAAAATTCTATCTTTTAGCCTCGTAAACGACCTTCACAAGGTCGTTACCGAGCCTCTGTTTTGGCTTCTCTCGAACTTTTCTTCGGCTTTAACTTGGATTTTAACTTGATTCTCCCACGCAATCTTCTTTCTTATCTTCCATGCATACCACCTTCCACCACAAGACTTCAACTTTGCTTGAAAAGTGCTCCTTTCCGCTCAAAAACCTACAAAAAGACACAAAACGGAGTAGCTTCCATACTTTTCACAAAATATGCAAACACATCCAAAAACAGACAAAACTAACTCTAAAACCTACCAAAACTAAACTAAACAACCTAAGAAAGACACCTAAAACTAAACTAAAAACACGAACATCAAAATACCCCATACTTAAGCTTGCTTGTCCTCAAGCAATCATTATACAATAACCAAAATCAAACAATCATGCATATCAAGCAATAGCCATGAACTCAAAAGCAACATCAAAACATAGCAGAAAATAGCAAATGACTATTAACGTCATCACAAATATATAAGCACTAATAGACATAAGCAAATACAATCCAACCTCACCAAGGATAATTGTGTTTCACAATCAACTCTCAAGTGTTTAGGCTTATAAATTCAATCTCTCAACTCAATCTTATATGCAAAAACTCATACAAATTGGAACTTATATCACCAAACTCTCCACCTAAGATTTGTCAAAACAAGCAAAAATCATCAAGAGAACTTAGGCTCAATGAAAAACTTCATAGAAGCTTCCATTCGGCCGGGTTGTAACGGGGCTTGGAAATAACAATAAGGCGTGGAAATATTTTGGTCATGTGGTGCTAATAATATCCGGGAATAAAAGACTCCTAAAAACTCACAAAATATCTCCAAAACTCTCATAAACAACATACCAAACTCTCTCAAACATAATGCTCACTCTCACTCACCTTTTATCCTAGAAAGCCTCATAAAAACATAAAAGAATCTCCGGTTTAAACTCTTAAAAACAAATACACAACTGCTTCATTCCCCCTTTTCATCTTTTTTTTTCTTTTTTTTCTTCTTTTCTTCTTTCTCTTCTCGAACAGCCTCGTTAACGACCTAGACAAGGTCATTAACGAGCTACTTTTTCTCCTCGTTTTCTTCATATCACAGCATCGGTACTCCTTATTTTTGTGCATCCTTACTACCAAGAGATCTCTTACAAAACAGCACAAGAGACATCAAATTTACCCTTCCCAAAACCCTTTTTTTGAACCAAACATAACTTTTTTCACTCTACAAAACATGCCTCTCCAACTAAGTCCTAATCCCCGGATAGGGTCAAGCTTATCTCGGTTAGGGAAATATTTTTGTGGAGCTAAAAATAAAAAGCATAAAGGTCTAATTGGCTATCAAAATAGAGATCATGATAGGGTGGATAGGGATAAATAAGGCTCATAAAAATAAGTTCTCTATCATCTGACTTTCAAAAGTAATGAACTAAAAATCTTATTTAGGTCTCAAGAACTAGATAACCATCACAATTCCAAGATATAATATACATAAAGAGAGTAAATCACACATGAAAAGAGAAGGAATTTATGATGTTCTTCCTATAAGGCCAAAAATAACTCACAAGGTAGCAATTTTGTTGGATTGCATTACTCATGCTAAAAGTTATATGTGCTGAATTTCATCAAATTGTTATTCCTCTATAAAAAAACAATTTTATATCAAGAATCAGGCTATACCATCAAAAACATGCTTGTAAGGAAATTACATGATCATTCTAGCATTTAACTATCATAGAACCAAAAGAAAGGGTATTTATCCATTCTGAAAAAACCTCTTGTTTTGGAATTTTTTCAATTTTCAATTTTTTTGTGATTTTTGTGATTTTTTTTTCAAAACAAAGGACAACTAAAAAAACAAGACACACAAAACAAGCAAGTTTACTTCCCTTCCCAACCCCATACTTAAAATTACAGTGTCCCCACTGTAATAAAACTAAGCAGTAGAAAAATAAAGAGAAAAGAAAGAAACTCACAAGATAAACTGAAGTGGAAAAGAAACATCCTCTGAAAGCTGAATCATCGATGTGGTCGGGGTGGAAACTGACGCTCAAAGTTGCCCATGAACTTGTACATGGTCCTCCAACGCTCCTCATCAACCGTCACCCTTTGCTCCATCGTCCTCCAATGAGCATTTTCCTGTTGATGCCTCGCATCATCCAAAGCCATGCGAGCTGCATCAACACCCTCCCATCGCTCCATCCTATGAGTAAGTTGTGTATGCTGCAGGTTGAGTTGTTGCATCTAAAAAGATAGATCATCGGCCCAAGGAGGTGGAACACTCGATCTAGTGTAAGTGGGCTGAGGAGGTGGTGTGTAATGATCTTAGGGCTGGAAGTAGTTTTGGTGAATCACTGGGTTGTAAGGCATCATTTCATATGATGGAGGCACGGTAGGCGGTGGCGGTTGGTCGTTACCAAAGCTGTGTGCCTCGTTAGTGGCCTCGAAGTAGTCGTTAACGAACCTGGGTGGGTCGTTAACGATTTTGTCATCATCGCCCAGAACCACGATACCGAGGTCATCATCCTCGTTATCGAGCTCCTCCGTGGCTGCATCTGTTGCATTGTCATCTTCATCCATGGCTTCGCCTTCTCTAGCGAACCTCGTCACACACTCCCTCAACGACGGCTCATCATGTGGATTCCTCTCTAACGGGAATGCGTGACCCGTCCAAGTCTCATACCAATTTGGCACGTAAAGCAACTCAAGCTTGTCTCGGGTAAGAAGCACCTCTCGGCCAAGTACCTAGGTGGCGTGCCCTCTCTCGGTCCTCACAAAAATGCCGGAGACAAACCAATAGTTCTTGTCGAGCTTTTGAGCATGATTCGGAGTATAACGTGTGAGATCAACACCGAGCTTCTCCGCTAGAAGACTCACCAGATTCCCGCACCATACTTCTTTAGACTTGATCCCGTGCTTCTCAATATATTGCAACCATTCATAACCCAAGTTCAAGGGGGCGGGATCCTCAAAAAGAATAGTGCGGAGGCATGCAACTTCCGTCCGTGTTGGCCTTAAAAGCTCTCTCTTGGGCCAAAATGTGGCAGCCAAGAGTCGGAGAATGATCCGGAAGATGGGGTTGATGATGCTTGCCCCGGAAATTACTGCGGCGGAAGGTTCAACCTCCCCAGAAATGTAACTCCAAGTATTGGTAACCTTGAAATCCTTGATCTTGTAGTTTCGAGAGTGGTGAGGGAGCTCGAGATATGCATTAAACTCAGCCATTCTGCACTCATGGTTAACATTGCCTAGCCGAAACCTGATTCTTCCGACCGACGTCTTGGTCTTGAAGCTTGTTTAGAGGGTGGCCAAGAACTCGGCGGTAAGAGCCGGGTAATGCGGTATATCCTCTTTCTTCAACAATTGGGGAACTCCGAGATTGGCAAAGGCGTGCTTGACGTCCTCATATATCCCCCATTGACTTAGCGCTTGACTTCGAGAACCACCTAGTGTAGTGGTCCTTTTCAAGAACGTCATCAAAGATCTTAACTTGCTCAGGTGTGGCTAACCTAACATCGTCCATGCATGGAGGAGACGGGGACCTTTGAGTCCTCCTCTTCTTTCCGGCTCTAGTGTTAGCTCGACTAGTGCTTGCCATTTGTACCTGAAAAGACCATGAATTGCCAAGATAAGATCCACACAGACCAATAAAAGGAGAAACCCCATACTTGCTCTCGGAAATGCTCTCGGCATGCCTCATTAATGAACCAATTGGGTCGTTAACGAGGTAGCTGGGTTCATATTGAAATTGAGCATATTACAAGGTGGTTAACGACCTTGGGAAGGTCGTTAACAAGCCTGGGCGAGAACAACTTGCAGGCTATTCTAAGTTATAAACTCCAAGTATTTCCTATAATTCTAGCATGAAACATCCACAAACCCACATAAAACACACAATCAAGCACATGCAACCCCATACTTACTCGATATCCTATCCAAACATGCCAAAATTGCCAAAACTTCATGGTGAAGATCGTTCAATTGAAGAACAAGTTAATTCATGCTTTCTTATCAAAATTTCAATGCAAACTAAGCAAGAATAACCAAGTATAAATCAAAATCAATCACCATTCGTAGAAGCAATAAAATCATCATGCAATTTAGATATGTAAACCAATCACTTCAATCAAGATCTAGATACGAAATTTTACCCCAAAAATCATGAATCTTGCAAAAAGAGAGTTAGGGTTTAGAATTCATACCGTTGATTCGAAGCATTGAAGAACAATGACTGAATTTGGGGATGGTAAGGAGGCTTTTGATGTGCCGGTAACAAACTCAAGAGGCGAGTAGGCTCGTTATCGTGGGGAGGCTTGAGATTAGGGGCGGTGGTGCTCCGATCGATGGTGGGTAGAGAGAAATCGGTGGGTTTGGATTGAAGATTTAAGGATTTTGAGTTTTTGAGAGGCTTTAATAGGAAGGGGCAAGAGGAAGAGGAAGAGGCGGCGTGGGGGGTATAAGATAGAAGATGGATTAGGTTAGAAAACTTACCTCACCCGTGTCTGCCTATTCGGGTCTCGACATGGGTCGTTAACAACCTTGGGAAGGTCATTAACGAGCCTGCTCAACTTGTTTTTCAGCGTTGTTCCGAGCCCAACTTCCTGCCATGTTAGTTTCGAACAATTCTATCTTGCTAACTTCTAGACTACAAAAAACCTCAAAAGAAAGCTAAGAAAAAGATCTAAAAAGAAAAGAAAACTTAACTAAAACTAAAAACCGAGTTGCCTCCCGTAAGCGCTATGTTTAACGTCGTTAGCCCGACGTACTTACCGTAGCTAATCAAGGTGGTTCTCTCTCAGCCATGTCGAGGTTTTGAAAGACCCCATACTTAGCCTTGAAGACATTGTTAGCTCGTCTCACCAAATTTGGTCCTTTATCTTCTAGCAATATGCCTAGTATTCCTACGCAAGGGTTAGTGTAATCCGACAACCAAGGTGGTTTTGATTCCTCTATAGCATAGATAGTGGGGTACGGTGTAGAAATAAAATATAAAGGAGGGTCAGTACCGGCCCAAGGGGGGTCGGTAGCGGTCACGTTTGCACTCTTGTCATCATGTTTTGTTGGGGGAGAAACTTCAGATTCGGAAGTGTCAAACTCTGGCTGGGATACTTCGATTTGTGTTGTAGCAGTAGCACTACACCATTTTGCAGATTTAGCGACCATAATTTAGCGACCACGGAATATGGACGCTAAATAGCGACCATATGGACGCCAATGGTCGCAAATCTGGACGTCAAAACGGGGGGAAAAAATAAAATCAAATTCGCGACCACGTGGTCGCTAAAATGGGCGACCACGTGGTCGCTGGGCCTTTATAGTCGCAGTAAGTGCGCGTGGAAATTTCCCGCCAGCATGTAGCGACCATATGGTCGCTGACTGTAGCGACCATATGGTCGCTAAAATTGGAACCCATCTCCGCGACCATATGGTCGCCAAGGATCTCGTGACCACTTGGTCGCTGAATTAGATCAGATGTTTTGGTTACTAAAAACAGTAATTGGTAAAATTCCCGCCATTTCAGCATATATTGCACTCTCATTCCGCTAACAAATGCACTCTCATTCCGCTTCAACACAACTTCACTCTCATTCCGCTCTCTTCCAAAATATTCACAAAAGAAAGAAACAATCAACCACAATTGTGAATTGATTCTAGGAAGAAATTCCGTCAAATTTTCCCGACATCCACACTAAAGGTATGTATTTAAATCTTATTCCTAATATTTCATTCTGTCATTATATTGTTTTAGATAAATATTGACGGTAGAAAGCTTTCGTTTATATATTTGTAAGTGATTGTGTTACAGAATTTTACCGCAAATAGCAATTGGTTATGTTGTAAATGTCTATTCTGATATACTGAATCTGGCGACCATATGGTCGCTAAATGCACATCAGCGACCATATGGTCGCTAATTAGCGTCCATATGGTCGCCACATTCGGTATAATATGCACCTGAATTAATTTAATTGTACTCTTATTTTGAAATGCAGGAAGGAAAAAATGCGTGAGTGGATGTATGTGCGTAATATAGATGGTTTTTTGAACAACGAGTTTTTAGCTGGCATAGAGCAATTTCTGGAATTCTGCAAATCTATGCCGTCCTATAACCCGTCCGAATTAAGGTGTCCGTGTCAGAGGTTCAAGAATAAGAAAATGAAATATGTGGATGATGTGCATTATCACCTTGTTAAGGAAGGTTTTGTTCCGAACTATTACCATTGGGTTTCGCACGGGGAGACAGATGAAAGCTTCGCTGCATTGTTGGCCGAGTCTAGACTGCATGAAGGCTGTAGCAGTTTTGATCTAGCACCACCATTAAATGGTGGGAATGAAAATCGAATGGAACAGATGGTGTATGATGGTTTTAATTATGGCCGAAGTGATTACACTGCTGAGGATCCCGTGCAGAATGCGGATATAAGGCATGAGCAAGGGGAGCAATATTATAATGAAGCGCCCAATCCCGATGCACAACGTATGTACGACATGTTGTCAGACGCAAATAGGCCTTTGTGGCCTGAATGTGATATGACGCAGTTGGAGGCTACGACTGAACTACTAAGCCTAAAGTCTAAGCTAAGGATGACAGAGCGCGGATAAGACATGATCTCGGATTTTTGCGGACGCGTTTCTCACCCGGAGACGACATTACGTGCCACGTTTTACGACACGAAAAAACTGGTTGAGGGTTGACTCGGCTAAAGTCGTTGTTGCCAAGATCAAAAATAAATAACCCTATTCTACTAACTAGTATAGTAAGCAAGCAAGGGGTCGAGCCTAAGGGAATCGGGATTTTGAACAATCAGCAGATAACAAGACAGGGATTTTGGAAGTTTAGACAAGAAAGTAATTTCAAGTATTAAATCAATTGAAGGGAAGCAGAGTTCATTCAATCAATTCCACCCTTTTAATCATTCGATCATCAATTCATCCACTTTTCTGTTAATTCCCAGGTTAATTCCAATCCTTATAAAAGATTTCCGCTTGTCCACGGTCCAAGTGAAATTATGATATGAACAAGAATGCTTAATTCAAATCATGCAAAGTATTAAGGATAGAAGGATATTAAATCATGCAATCAATCTACGAGTCTCATGTATAAAATAACAATCAAACACTCTTTCTCAATTCTAGTCCACGGTCCTAGAAAAGAGTTGTTTCAATGATAAATAAGATTACACAGACAACAATCAAACTAATCCAAACAGTAGAATATCAAGCAAATTCAACAAGTTGCGCACCAAGAGAAATCAATTGATAATCATATAAATAAAAACAAGAGTTTTGATATTAACCAAGGGATAGAAAAGTTACCAGAATCTCACGAATTACATAAAAAGGTTTCCTTGATTAAACAAACTCCAAGGGAAATTTAGTTCTCCATAACAAAACTAAAAACTGGAATAATCTCTGAAAGTGTGCTAGAATGTGTAACTAAAAATACGAAACTCAACTTAAATAATCGGAAACCTAGATATAAATAATATAAAAAGATATAATAGCCTAGAGGAAGGCGGTGCTGGAAAACCACAATCCGCGAGCGCGGATCCAAACCGCGAGCGCGGATTATCTCGATATCTTCGGCCGCGGATCCTCGTCCAACCGCGAGCGCGGTTTCCATCCGCGGGCGCGGTTCCTACTTTTGACAGCATTTTGGCGTCAACTTCGGAGGTGGTTTTGACCCACTTAGATTTGGAATTTGAACTCGTTGTACAAACATGAATTGTATCTCTTCGAGTTAGCTTTCCAATGATAACAAATTCAGCTTCATCCGATCATTGTAGCTCCCGAACGATGCATCACAAAAACGTGGCGTCAAAACAACTCCAAATCAACAATGTCTTCAAAACTCTTGCAATTCTCCAAATCGTGTCTTCGGTCTTCATATGACAATTATGCTCAAAACTAACCTAAACACACTCAAATCATGCCTAAAATACAAGAGTTAACCTATACTAAAGTAAGCATATCAAATTCCCCCATACTTAAACCTTGATCGTCCTCGAGTAAGCTCAAAATAAACCTAACAAGAAATCCTATCAAGGTTTACAGCGTAGTACAAGGGAAGACAAAAATCACTCACCTCACCAACCCGAACCCAAAATAGAGAAATAATGAGCAAAAACATGATAGCTCAAGCACACACCTCACATAGATACATTGTCAATAAGCTCTCAAGCTCTAAAAAGTGTAGAGCGTCCTAGGATCTACCCAACATCTAAAGTGTAATCCCCAAACCCCAAAGTAGAATATAATCCTAAACACTCTGATTTTACCACACATTCTACTTAGGCGCCCTTTCGGGTTTTCACCTAATCACTCTTTTCATTTTTCTTAGGTGTGCTCACAAATACTCACATCTCTTATAAACCTCATATTACCCTAGCCTAATGCGGGTCCGGGTTACCAGCTTATTACCTGAGGCGCCCTTTCGGATTTTAAACTCATCCCAGGATTTTTATGCCTTTTTTTATATTTTTTATGGCTTTTTCTTCTTTTTTTTAGAATTTCTCTATACAAAACATGGAATAAAATCCCATAAAAATAACGAAAAATAAACTGAAATGCAACTATCTATGATAAGCGTAGCGAGTACTTCCTCCCCCATACTTAAATCATTCATTGTCCTCAATGAAGTAAAGATAAAGGAAGTAAGCATAGAAGAGGAAAATCAGAAGACTCACATACGAAAGAAGAGAGGAATGAACTCCCGGAATTATAAGCACCAACCTCAGGAACAAACGGATCTGTCTGGGAACGAACCGCGAGCGCAGGTATAAACCGCGGGCGCGGTTCCTGGCGACAACAAACACCAATCTTTAACGTCGTCTTCACAACTTCAGCAACCAGATCCACACCGTAGGACGTCTCCAATGAAAATGAATTGGACTCCTCAAAATAATAAAAACTCTGACGACGGCAACACCCCCATACTTGAAAAATGCCGCAAAGGATGGTGTACAGGCGGACTCACCAAAATGGGATGGAACCTGATAATAGTAACTAACAATTCCAAGGACCTAGACATGGAAAGATATAGAAAAAATGGATTGGTGGATAATGGTAGAATATGGAAGAACACTCTTTTTTTTTCTCTTCTTATTTTTTCCTGATTTATCTCGGGGGTTTCACCCGAAAACCTTTTATTTCAGGGGTTTCACCTGAAAGCCTTTTATTTTATTTTTTTATTTTTTTTTTAATTTTTCCGAAAAAAAAAAATTTATTCCACCAGGCCGAACCGCGAGTGCGGTTCTGGGCCGCGGGCGCGGATCGAGTCGCGGGCTCGTCCTCGCCTCGGGTCTGCTTCTTTTTTATGGAAAAAATTCTACCTGCAAGTTAGCCCGACAAAACCAAAACGAACTAAAACTAAAACTAAACTAAAAAGACAAAAATAAAAGAAAAGAAAATTTTACCTCGGGTTGCCTCCCGAGCAGCGCCTTTGTTTAACGTCGTTTGGCCTGACGTCCTTTATGCTCAGAATGGATCATCATCAATTTGGAACTGGACCTTTTTCCCTTCATGTGTCATAGATAATAGGCCCTTTGAAACATCAATTACGACGCTCGCCGTCTTCATAAATGGACGACCCAACATCAAAATTGGGTCGTATCTCCCCTTACCAATTTCCAGGACATAAAAGTTCGTTGGAAAAATTAAGCCATCTACCTGCACTAAGACATCTTCCACAAATCCTTTCGGATGCACATTAGAGTGATCGGCTAGTTCAATAGTAATATTCGAATCCTGTAATGGCCCTAGACCTAACCTCTCATATATGCTCAGTGGCATGACATTAATAGATGCACCTAGATCAAGCATTGAATGCTCAATTTTGGCCTCACCAATTGTAACGGGAACAGTAAACCTCCATGGATATCCATACTTTTTAGGCAATTGCCTTTGAAGCATGGAAGATACATTTTCAGTATTTTCAACAAGATTAACTTTTGTAACCTTCCCCTTCTCTTTTTGTTTCCTCTTTATAGTACATAATTCTTTCAGAAATTTAGCAAAATGAGGAATACTTTCAACAAGTTTAAGCAAAGGAACATTTACCTCACACTTGGAGAAGGTTTCAAATATTTCCTTGTCATTGGCTGGTCTCCTGGTGTCCTTCAGTGCCTCAAGAAATGGTGGAGCTGGCTTTTGAGAAGCCATGGGAGGAAACAAAGGCCTGACGTAATCGTCAGATTCTGTCAGAGGAGCGATCCGCGAGCGCGGATGGGGACCCATGGGCGCGGTTGATCCGCGGGCGCGGTTTTGGTCCGCGGGCGCGGTTTTGGTCCGCGGGCGCGGTTTTGGTCCGCGGGCGCGGTTTTGGTCCGCGGACGCGGTTTTGGTCCGCGGGCGCGGATTCTGGCTGAATCTCAGTTTCTGCCTCGATTTCCGTGCCGCGATGGGAACGGTCCTCCGGCGAACTCGGTTGGTCTCCGCTGGCTGGCAAATCAATATTCAGCTCTTTCCCACTCCTTAATGTCATTGCACTCGCATTCTCTCTCGGGTTAATGGTCTGAGATGACAATTTTTCCGAGTCCTTAGCTTCTAGACGGTTCAAAATGGTTGCAATCTGACTTAATTGACTCTCCAGGTTTTTCAATATAGCCTTAGTCTCTTGATTCTCCTTCATTAACTGATTGATAATGGCTGGATTTTCATGGTGAACCTGGGGCCTTGGCATATAAGTAGGCTTGGGGACATAGTTAGGTTGACCTCCCTATGGTGGAAAAGGTTGTTGAGGTTGTTGATTCCACCTAAAGTTAGGATGGTTTGCCCACCCCGGGTTGTAGGTATTTGAAAATGGGTCATTCTAGGGTCTTTGATCATACTTCCCTATAGCATTCACATCAGTTGCTGGCTCTTGCATGATAAGGCATGCATCAGAAGGATGGCTAGGTTCACCACAGATTCCACAAGCCCTTGAACTTGAAGCTCCATTGCCCACCAACAGTTGCTTCATCATAGCTTTTAACTCCCTTACTTCAGCATTCAAGGAATCATTAATAGAATTGACAGACCTACTGTTGGACCTCTTTCTTTGATTTCTGCATTGTTCAACTAGGATTTCCAACTTCTCAAACACCTGCCTAGGAGTGAGATTCTCATAAGAACCCCCCACAGGAAGCATTCATCAAGCGTCTATCAGCATCACAGAGACTCTCAATAATAAAACAGATCAGATCTTTATCAGAATAGCTATGGTAGGGACAACTGGCTATGAGTCTCTTGTAACGCTCATAGTACTCATACAGATTCTCATCATCTCCCTGCTCCAGGCTGCTTAGTTGCTTCTTGATAGATGTTTGCTCGGCAGCAGGGAAATATTTCTCCAGAAAAGCACCCTTCATCTGAGCCCAAGTAGTGATCGTCTTAGGTTTTATGTACAGGTATCATTCCCTAGCTGCATCAGCCAAGGAGAATTGAAAAGCCCTCAACATAAGTTGATCTTCAGTCATATCAGCTGGCTTCATTCCCAAGCAGACAAAATGGAACTCTACAAGGTGTTTATTCGGATCCTCCCCACTCAGTCCATGGAACTTAGGCAAATAATAGAGAAGACCAGATTTAAGCTCAAACTTCACTCCTTCTCCCAGGGCGGGAAATTGAAGACCAAGTTGTTGCTGCTCTAAATTAGGCGCAGTCAGTTGCCTAATAGAACGATCTGCCATGGTTACGAGCTGCTCTAAATAAGATTGCACAGACAACAATTAAACTAATCCAAACAGTAGAATATCAATAAAATTCAACAAGTTGCGCACCAAGAGAAATCAATTGATAATCATATAAATAAAAACAAGAGTTTTGATATTAACTAAGGGATAGAAAAGTTACCAAAATCTCACGAATTACATAAAAAGGTTTCCTTGATTAAACAAACTCCAAGGGAAATTTAGTTATCCATAATAAAACTAAAAACTGGAATAATCTCTGAAAGTGTGCTAGAATGTGTAACTAAAAATACGAAACTCAACTTAAATAATCGGAAACCTAAAAGATATAAATAATATAAAAAGATAGAATAGCCGAGAGGAAGGCGGCGCTGGAAAACCACGAACCGCGAGCGCGGATTATCTCGATCTCTTCGGCCGCGGATCCTCGTCCAACCGCGAGCGCGGTTTCCATCCGCGGGCGCGGTTCCTGCTTTTGACAGCATTTTGGCGTCAACTTTGGAGGTGGTTTTGACCCACTTATATTTGGAATTTGAACTTGCTGTAAAAACATGAATTGTAGCTCTTCGAGTTAGCTTTCCAATGATAACAAATTCAGCTTCATCCGATCATTGTAGCTCCCGAACGAAGCGTCACAAAAATGTGGCATCAAAACAACTCCAAATCAACACTTGTCTTCAAAACTCTTGCAATTCTCCAAATCGTGTCTTCGGTCTTCATATGACAATTATGCTCAAAACGAACCTAAACACACTCAAATCATGGCTGTAATACAAGAGTTAACCTATACTAAAGTAAGCATATTAAGGGTCTCGGTCTTCCTTACGAGATGATTGATTGTTGTCCAAATTCTTGCATGATATATTGGGGTGCAGATGCAGAATACGCGGCATGCAAGATATGTGACTATCCTAGATGGAAGCAAGGCAAGACAAAGCTCATTCCCTATTCTCATATGTTTTACTTGCCAATAACTCCACGGTTGTAGAGGTTGTACTCATTTGTGGTGACTGCCGAACACATGAGATGGTTTGCAGAGCACGCACAAGATGGGGTGATGACACATCCTTCAGATGTAGAGGCATGGAGGCACTTCAATGCTGTGTGGCCAGATTTTGCATCAAAAACACGAAATGTGAGACTAGGCTTGTGCACGGACGGTTTCAATCCGTTCGGGGCGTCCGGGCGCCAGTACTCATGTTGGCCTGTGATTCTGACACCCTACAACCTTTCGCCGTCGATGTGTATACGAGAAGAGGTTATGTTTTTGACGGTTATTGTACCTGGACCGAAGAGCCCGAAGCAGAAGTTGGATGTCTACTTCCAGCCGTTGGTAGCCGAGCTGAAGGATTTGTGGCTTAATGGGGTGTGCACATACGATTTTTGCAGGAAGTAGAATTTTGTGTTGCGTGCAACTGTAATATGGACTATTAGTGACTTCCCCGCATATTCGATGTTGTCTGGTATGTTGTTAATTTTACATATGCTAATCGATTTGAAACTATTATATATAATAATAATGCATATATATGATTTGTGTCCCTTATCTTAATGTGTGATACAAAATATATGTTTGTGTAGGCTGGAGCACTTCTGGGAAATACGCGTGTCCTTATTGCATGGAGGACAGCGATGCATTTTATCTAACACATGGACACAAAATGTGCTGGTTTGATTGTCACAGGAGGTTTACAGAATCTGATCATCGTTTCTGAAACAACAAGATTGATTTCAAGAAAGGTAGACGGGAGCGTCGTGGTCCCCTGGTACTTCGTGATGGATACAAGATATTAGATTAGATAAACAATATGGGCTTGATGAAGATAACTGAAGTGGGAGTTGAGGAGGACAATGTCGCGGTGAGTAGAGGTTCGGGTTGGAAGAAGAAAAGCATTTTCTAGGACCTACCTTACTGGCCTAGTCTGATGGTAAGACATAATTTAGATGTCATGCACATTGAGAAAAATGTCTTCGATAATATTTTCTTCACCATTCTCGATGTTCCGGGGAAATCGAAAGACAAGTGGTCGGCCAGAAAGGATATAAAGGAATTGTGCAAGCGTCCGGAGTTGGAACCTGATGAGGAGGACAATAGGTACCCAAAGGCTTGCTATGCACTAGATTGTCATGAAAAACAAGTGCTTCTAGATTGGTTGAGATCCGTAAAATTCCCGGATGGCTACGTGTCCAACTTGAGCCGCTGCGTTGACTTGCACAAGCTTAGGCTCTTTGGGATGAAGAGCCATGATTGTCATGTGTTCATGCAAAGGTTGATGCTTGTTGCTTTTCGTCCATTTCTTGATGACAATGTATGGGAGCCCATTGCTCAGCTAAGTGCGTTCTTCAGAGACCTGACGTGTTACGAGCTGAAGCTTGAGGTGGTTATGCAATTGCACAAGGAAATACCAATAATTTTGTGCAAGCTGGAGCGCATCTTTGCCCCTGCGTTATTTGATTCAATGGAGCACTTGCCTATTCATCTGCCACGTGAAGCTTCACTTTGTGGCCCTGTCAATTATAGATGGATGTATCCAGAAGAAAGGTACGTACAGTGGTATGCAGTTGTTCAGTTTTGGATTTATATAATTAACTTGTATAATAAATATTAATGGTTTTCAATGTATATCATGTAGGATCTTAAAAAGGCTGAAGGCCTCAGTTGGCAACAAAGCCCCATGTTGAGGGGTCAATTTCTAGTGCATATCTCGTTAAGGAGACGTCCACATTCTGCTCGTATTATTTTAGCTCACATGTGGCGAGTACTCATATGTGATGCAGCCAAAACTGACCCGCAAGCGAACGGAGTCAATCGTAGTACCTCAAGTGTCGATCCCACAAGGACCAATGTAATACCAATTGAATTTCTACTAGTAAATTAATAATAAATATAAAAGGGATAAAAATATATGGGATAGATGTGTCTAAGGTTAAGGATCACCACAACAATGTTTCAATAAATAAAATTATACTCTGCTTGAATTTATTTGAAGGATCAACTATCTAAAGTAAACACTAACTCCTCTCGACGATAAGTGCATGTATCTAAACTCGACTAACAATCGTTGTCGCGTAAAGTAAGTCTAATTTAGATCCTTAAAGCTCTTTAGAGACTAGGGATAAACAAACCTAGCATTCGTTGTCGCGTTCCGCTAAAATCATTTAAACCCTAGAACTACTACGATAGTTAAAAATCACACAAGAGAAATTAAATTGATGTCGCATAGATAACCCTCAAGTTTAATACCTAGGGATCTGAAAAGAACCAATTTTAGTCATTAATTTATCAGTATCCTATTATTGTTATCTCCGGTCGGTCTCAAACCCTAATAGAAATCCTATATGTATAAAACAAATAGGGCATAACGCAACCTAGGATCCAATCAAATATATTTCAATTCAGGCAAAGAATATAACTTTAATTAAATACACATTGAATGAATCACCAAAACCCTAGAACTAGGAATTTAGCCAAGTATGATTGAAGACATAATCATACTAAATAAACTAGCCAAGAATTATTCAATACAATCAAAAAATTAAAAAACTTAATCTCAAATATTTAGATAATTCAAAACAAGGGCTAGAACTTGAAACTCTAATCTTCAATTCAACACCGGCCGAAAACCACGTTAAAAGCTCCTGTGTACGGATCAAAACAAACTAAAGACAAAACTAAAAACTAAACCTAAATTATGCTATCTACGTAAGCTCCTCTCCCCTCAAATCTATCTATTTAAATATATGTTATAATAGCCAACCTACCACCGCCTCTAACTTCAAATTGGGCCTCAAACAATAACATGGGCTAAAGCCCAAACCTTATTGCAATTTGACTTGTTGAAATTCTAACATGAAATTAATGGACGCCTCATATGCTCTGTTAAGCTCCATTTATATGGTCTTGAAATTGGTCTCTGATCAACCTCCAAAAATAGCCTTAAAAATATCTGAAAAATATCAAAAGACGAGTGTAGATTCCGAATGCAAAATAAAATAAAATAAATATAAAATATGCAAATTATGCATGAAAATGACCTAATTTAATATGCAACTAGACTCCTAAAATATGTATGAATTGAGCGTTATCAATATGGATATCGCCCGCAACGTCAGTTGCACACTTCCAATTGGGGTTGATCCGGGCGATTTGTCTATTCTCACAACAACTGCTCGAACCTTGGGTAGCAGATCAACTGGTCGTTTCCTCACAGATGATGAATTCCATGTGATCCAAACTTACATTCTCATGAACTGCGTCGAAGTGGAACCCTATATTGAGTATGTTTCATTCAATTACTCTGACGTAGGTACTATTTGACAAACTTCGTGCGGTCGTCAAATCCAACAATAATCGATGTTGAAGAGCAAAATATTTTGGAAAGACACATTCGCCTCTGGTTCTACTCCCATGTAAGGATTTCTTATATAAATTAATTTCTATTTAATTTCAAAATGTAGATATATATGTCGATTCCCAAATTGTATATACATGTTGATTTAAAATTGCAGGCCGATAGTCCGGCAGTTACAGATCCTAACATTGCAACACTTGCTCGTGGACCCTCTAAAAAAGTGAGGACATATCCTGGTTACTTTGTCAATGATTACTGATTCCACACGAGGGCACACGCATCAACCAGGGCCATTGACAGTAGTGGAGTTTGTGTTCTAGGACAAAGCTTCGGCACCGACGAGGAGGACTTCTATGGTGTGCTAGAGGAAATCATTGAGCTCAATTACCTATCTCCAACCGTAAAGCGCCCTATTGTCTTTAATTGTTCGTGGTTTGACACTAGAAGTCGTGGAGGAACACGCATTCACCCTCACCTAAAGCTTGTCGATGTTCATCGACATAAAATGTTGAGAACAAAAGATCGTTATATATTAGCACATCAACCACTCAAGTTTATTTCTTCGATTACCCAAAGATGAGGCGTGCAGATGCTGAATGGAGAGCGGTCTGTAAAGTGAAGTCACGCGTGTGGCCCGATGAAGGTACTTGTGTAGACCCTCATGAGAGTGGTTCCAGGGGCGTTGCCGTTGAGGAGGCATTTCAACATGATTCTTCCCTTCCACGAGTAATCAACGACACACAAGATAATTATCCACTTGGTCCGTTAAACGACCCAAACGGAGAGGATCATGTCGTTGAGGATCAAGGAGAGACGTCTACTGAAACGTCTGAGGGTGAGTTTGAGAGTGAGACGGATACAGATGAGGAAGACATGTAATCAAAATACTACTATTGTATTGACATTCACTTTTCTAATAACACTATTGTTTTGCCATGCACTTTTCTGATAACATTATTGTTTTGTCATTCACTTTTCTGATAACACTATTGTTTTGCGATTCACTTTTCTGATAACACTATTGTTTTGCCATTCACTTTTATGATAACACTATTGTTTTGCCATTCACTATTCTGATAATACTATTGTTTTGCCATTCACTTTTCTGATAACACTATTGTTTTGCCATTCACTTTTCTGATAACATTATTGTTTTGTCATCCTTTCCAACCATAAAAGGAGATAACCATCTCCAATACTGAAATACCTTCCCAGTGAAAACTCCCCATCTTCACCTCAAACTCATCCTCACCTCAAATCCGACCTATAACTTCCTTCCTCAAATGGCTCAGAGGAGACCGTGTACTAGGAGAACGACCGCCTTAGCTCCTGAAGTCATCAATTTCTCCATTGTGCGTATGCGTGGGGATAGGGAGACAAGAACCAAATGGAGCGCTGCACCAAATCTCCAATTAAGACTAGTCATCGATGATTGGACAATATCTCCCGGGGGAGCACCACCAGGTTTTAGCCGTTTTTTCTTGAACGGCGACGACATCACTGCTCGCATTGCATCTAGGGAAATGGTTGTACAGCTTCGCGTGCTCGAAGGTGCTGAGATCCGGGCGGTTTATATTCCACGTACAACATGAGAGTCTTAATTGTAGTTGTTTGTTTATGTTTTCACTTAAAAGCTTCACTTTGTGTTGTTTGATTTAGTTGTTTATCACTTCGTTTAATGTACTTAGGAAGTAAGTGTTTGTAACTTGGTTTCGTTTGGAACCAATGAAGTTGTTTGTAACTTGGTTTCGTTTGGAATCAATGAAGTTATTATCATTTACTGAGACGGATTATAGTTGGATGTCCCATTTGAACTTGTTTGTTTTCTCCCATTTGAGTCCTCGAGCCAAATATTGTTGGTAGAAAGTGTTTGTTAAAATGTAATGTCTCCACTATAGCAGAATAGCGACCACATGGTCGCGACCTTGAATACTTTTAGCGAACATATGGTCGCTATATTTAAAAAGTTAGCTCGAAATTGGATTTTTTAGCGCGGAGTTTGATTTAATTTCGTAAATAGCCATAATATGGTCGCTAAAACGTAATTTTCAGTGCCATTATGAAATCTTTGGTGGGAAATCCAAAATTTCATGAAATATTTGAGTTGCGACCATATGGTCGCTAGTATACTTAGCGACCATATGGTCGCTAAATAGCGACCATTTGGTCGCGTTTTAGAGGGCGTGTCCCACTTATTAAACACTTACATATAGCGACCATATGGTCGCAATTTTCAGCGACCATATGGTCGCTAAATTTGAATAAGTAGGAGACGCCTTCGTCATTTGAGCCGTCTCGTCCATTTCGTCTCAAATCCCTACTCCGAAACCGCCCCCGCTCTCGATTGCTCTGTCTCCGACTACCACCACCCTCCACCGGTCGCCTCGTCTTCGACCGACGCTCCCCCTGTCGCGGCCGATCCTCCACAGCCTCGCCTCCGCCTCGTCTTCTCACTGCGCGCCCGACCCTCCACCGCCTCCGCTTCTGGTTCTCATCGCATGCCTCCGCCTCTAGGCCCTCCCAGCCCGCCTCCGCGCCCTCCCAGCCCACCTCCGCGCCCTCCCAGCCCGCCTCCACGCCTGACCAGCCCGCCTCGTCTAGTAAGTACCCGAACCCTAAATTTGATAAATTCTTTGTTTTGGTTGTTAATTTTTGTAGTAAGTGGTATATATAAATTTGATAAATTCACTGTTGCTTCCATGGCAAGGACGCCAATTTGTTGGTAGGGTTTCTTGACAACAAATAAATTTGTAAGTCAAGACCCTGTTGTGTATAGCGAAGTCAGGATCGTCCACTGGAAGCAAGGTTGTTCGTAACCAACTACAAAAACAAGAAAACTAAGCAAAACAGGCAAAAACAGTTGCGAAAACAGAAAACAGCTCTAGGACAAGGGTTACCACAACATAGCCATGCGTATAAACTTATATAAAGAAAAAGATCATGCCTTTGAAGATAAATTCATCAAATTTCGCTGACTAACAAGCAAATCAATCAACTTTCATAAATCAATTCACTTTATTACTTGTTTTGAATCCAAAGCTCGAAACTTTCGTTATCGAACAATATCAACATACAAATTCATAACTTTCTCTTGCGATCAAGCAACAAACTCAAATTACTTCGACTATCGTCTAAGCATAAGCACAACAAGAAATTCAAAGGATAGAAGGCATTCAAAACATCAACAAACTCATTCAAACATGCACAACTATGTCGGGTTTCAACCCCGACCCTAGATAAGAAGACTACTCACTATTCATTGAAACAAAGCAAACAACTTTAATAAAAGAAGACATTGAAAGCAAAACCAAACTTACTTGAAATTGAAAATATCGTCTTACAATCTCGTGGAATCCGAAAATAAACCGAAGAATAAACTAACGAGAGCTCCGAGCACCGAACTACTCCTCTCTCACGATCGAACCAGTCCGACTCTCTCCCTCGCTCGACTTCTACTAAAACTAGCGTCTCATCCCCCCTTGTCTAGGCTTAGGGTGGTTAGACTTAGACTTACCCTACTTATTAGATATCTATAAAAAGATATAAGATATAATTTCTGAAAGTAGGCTGCGCCTCTACCGACACGGGTCCCGTACAGGGTCAGTAGACTTTGCTGAATCCCTTACAAAAAATTCTATCTTTAGCCTTGTTAACGACCTTCACAAGGTCGTTACCGAGCCTATGTTTTGGCTTCTCTCGAACTTTTCTTCGTCTTTAACTTGGATTTTAACTTGATTCTCCCACGCAATCTTCTTTCATATCTTCCATGCATACCACCTTCCACCACAAGACTTCAACTTTGCTTGAAAACTGCTCCTTTCCGCTCAAAAAGCTACAAAAAGACACAAAACGGAGTAGCTTCCATACTTTTCACAAAATATGCAAACACATCCAAAAACACACAAAACTAACTCTAAAAACTACCAAAACTAAACCAAACAACCTAAGAAAGACACCTAAAACTAGACTAAAAACACGAACATCAAAATACCCCATACTCAAGCTTGCTTTTCCTCAAGCAATCACTATACAATAACCAAAACCAAACAATCACGCATATCAAGCAATAGCCATCAACTTAAAAGCAACATCAAAACATAGCAGAAAATAGCAAATGACTATTAACGTCATCACACATATATAAGCACTAATAGACATAAGCAAAAACAATCCAACCTCACCAAGGATAATTGTGTTTCACACTCAACTCTCAAGTGTTTAGGCTTATAAATTCAGTATAGTGTTCTTTTGTTTTATTTACAAGAATTAATGATCATATCTTAAGTGGCTAAGTTTGGTTTGGGATAAAAGAGTTAGTTAATATATGTTAGTAGTGATGTTTTGGATCGTTATTAGGTGTTGTTTTAAGGGTCGTTTAGTATGGTTTGGGTCGTATCTAATCTAGTCACGTGTTAATTCTCTATTAGGGAATCGCCTTCGTTCGCGCTTTTAATTCCGTCTTCTTCCAAGGATCCCTAGTTTCGAGGTAAGTCGTTTTCGAATTGCTCGGTTCTTTTCTGTCTTGTTAGATTTTATGTTGTTATTGTAGGATTGGTTTTGGGAACTAGTCCCGAATTTCTTTTTGAAATATTTTGGACGTGCTTGTGCTGTTGTGTGCAAATTGGTTTTTAAATGGGTTTTATCGGAAATTAGTTTTCAAACGTATTCTCTGTGTTGGTATCGTTTCTGGCATATGCATCATAGCTGACGGATAGGAAAGGTTGCCTATGTATGGTCCGTGTTACAGAGAAATTGTGCCTCTTAAAAATAAAATGCTATATGTGTGTTATGGCAAGTGCTCTAGTGGAGGCTTAGCTGGGGTTAGAAGGAAGAAGTGATGTGAGGAGTGGGAGGCCCTGCCTCGACACTATGGTATGGAAGACGAGATGGAGAAAACGTTGTGTTGCTTTAATTGTGCGATTGTGCATATGTGAGTTTGACCTATGTGTGACTAACCGTCTATTTTAGGTATTGGCCTTTAGAGTTATGGTTACGATTGTGGATTCTAGTTGCTGACTATAGAAAACTATTTTTAAACGTCTTATAGTTTCCGCATATTATCTAGCTTGGTAGATTAGTAGCTGACCCTTTAGGGATTATTTTTCAAGTTATAGGAAACCATGTAGGAGCCTAGGTCGGATGGTAGAGTGGATCGTTGACGCACGTGTCATTAGTTTGAGTTTTTCGGGTGTACTTCAGGAGGATTTATTATTATTATTATTATTAGTTCTGTTGAATTATTTTGAGGAAAGTTTGGGAAACGTTACTTGGTAATTTTGTTTAGGCATTCGAGCATTCAAACATGTTTTATATTCAGTTTTATAAATCTGAAAGTTGGATATTTTACTTGTTTTCTCGTTGTGCCCGCGTTGTAAGATCCTAAAGTGTTGTTGTCAACCCACCTAAGTAGTACCTGCTAAGGTGTACTTCTAAGTAGCACCCTGAGGAATATAACCCCAAACGTAAATATTTGTGGTTAAACTTGTGGTCGTTGCCACCCAAATTAACCTCGACAATATTCATGGCTAAATATAAGGTTGTCAATGGGTTGGGTTATGGGTGGGTGGAGCACTTCCACCACCCGACCCGCAAGTAAAAATGGTCCACCCGACCCACCCATCACCCGTGGAATGTTCCACGCATCACCCAAACCACCCGTCACCCGCTGGTTATATGGGTGACCCGTTCACCCGTATAACCGCTGTATTTTTTTTCCATTATCTCATTTAATATTGATAATTCAATACGAAAAAAACATATAAAGATAATGATTCGATAGTAAATTATTAGTACACTAAGTAAATGGAAATGTAAATCCATAATTCTAAAAGTAATATTACAAAAACACTAAAAAATACATGATAAAATTTTAATGTTAACAATATAAATCCTTCAAAATATGAGAACACCTTCAAAATATGCTAGGATAACTAGGTTTTAAACGGGTTAAGTGGGTGGTTTGGGTGAAACGGGTGATGGGTTGGGTATTGGTGGGTGATGGGTCGGTTTATTTGGGTGACAAAGTCCCACCCATACCCGACCCGTCACCCGTTTCACCCATCACCCAATCCACCCATCACCCGCTTTGTTTGGGTTTTCGCCCGTTTATTTTGGGTGGGTTGGTCACCCGTGGGTAATTGTCAGCCCTAGCTAAATATTTTTTGGCTACAAACGCGTTTTCCAACAATGGCATCGAAATCATCCCAGGTGGCCAACATAGCGCTTTTGTCACCTTCAGATTTCCTTTTGACACAGTTTCTTGCGAAGTGTCCTTTTCTTGTGCAATGGTAGCATATAACATCCTTCACTGTCTTTTACTGGTTCATAACCTTTTGAAGGAGCCTTGTTACGGTTCTAAAGCCTCTTTATTGCTCTTGTTATGAGTGCTACCTCATCATCACTGATAGCATGCATTTAGGTGTTAGTTTTAGGGCATATTTATGTTTAAATCTTAGGTAGTTACATGCATTTTGCTTAGTTTTTGTATTTTTTGCATTTCGGTGTCTACTCTTGCGCTTTCGTGTTTTCAGGGCGTTTTGAGGAGTGTCTCCTCCAATGATATTCAAGCCACTTTTGATGATCATCCAGGCCTAAGAAGTTGTGGAAAAGAACGCTTAAATCCGGGCTATCCATTGAAGTTGTTATTTTGACACCACTTTCTTGTGACGCTTCATTCGGAAGATATGGTCGTCGGATGAAGCTAATTTGGTATCAATGGAAAGCTAACTCGAAGAGCTGCAATTCATATTTTTACTCTGAGTCAAAATTCCTACTCTAAGGTGGTCAGAATAGCTTATGAAAGTAAGGTCGTGATTGCGGACGACGTTGACTCGGATTTCGGACTCTACAATTTCGTGATCGCGGAATTCACTCACCGCGCCCGCGGTTTTAAATCTCCATTGCTATGAACATTGCATACAACAAAAATCAAGAGGTCTTTTAATGGGTTGTAATGTAGCCAAGGTGAGAAGATTAAGGTAGGGAATGAATCAAGAGCTCACTTTTTTTCCCCACCTTTCAAATCAACTTCCTTCTTTTCTTTCTTCTTTCTCTTCACACACTTCTATTGCATTTTTTTACTCCCAACCCATTCTTTTCATGTTTTTTTAAACTTTTCTTCTTGTACATCTTTTTTTCTTATCAAGCTCAAACCATTCTTCATTCTTAACCTTCATTCCCTTTACTTCACATTCTCTTTTTTTTTCTTCCACAATCCACCAATCTCATTCTTCTTATTAATTCCCTAACTCATTCAAACTTAACAAACAAATCCATCAAAAGGGTCACGCCCATTAGGCTCGGGATGTAATTTTGTGGAGCTAAAAAAGATAGGCTATTAAGGCTAACAGGGGTTTCAAAAAGAGAGATTAATATGCGGGGTGGATAGGGAAAATATAGGCTAATGAAAAATAATGCCTCTATCACTTTAATATCATATACAAGACTCATGTAAGCAGCCTCAAAATAGATACAAAAACGCAAGTTCTAGAGTAGCAAGTCATAGTGAGACACTCAAGAAATAAAGAGAGGACAATTAGTCCTAGAAAGGCTAAAAACATGATATCACAAGGTTAAACATGTCTAGAACTTCAGCATAATCTTAAAATCTCAATGGATAACATGTGCTAATTCAATTATATGCAAAGCATACAAATCCACAATCATGCTAATATATAGAGGTTTCAACAATTCAAGCATGTCATGGGGTTTTAGATTTATGCAAAGAATAGTTAGAGGACAAGGGGTTGTCCATTAAAAGGGATTCAATAACACCTAAAATGCATGTTTTTTTTTTTTGTTTTTTTTATGCAAGGACAAATGCAAAAAAAAAATTGAACATGATAATGAAACCTAGCATGAAACTATATGCAAACTAATTATCATGAAACATGTTTCCCTCCCCCAAACTAAAAATCTACATAGTCCCTAGTGTAGAAAATAAAAGAGAGAGAAGAAAACACTAACCTTGGGTTGCCTCCCAAGCGGTGCTTGTTTAAGGTCGTGAGCTTGACCTTCCATCTTCTTTTAAGCACTCAGGTCGGGAGGGTCTTTGGTACCCACCCTAACCTGATCGGGATCAACTACAAGCTTTAGTCGATGTCTTTGTACTTTGAATTTCCCCGAGTTTTTATGCAAAACCTCAGCTCCTTCTCCATGTAAAACTCGAGTCACTATGTATGGCCATGACCATCTTGTTTCTTTGATCCCAGGAAACATGTTAGATCGTTCATGAGAAAGCATCACCTTGCACCAATCTTGACCTCAACTTTTGCTCGATCCCTCTTCTTTTTCTTAGGATCTCTACCCTTCATCTTTTTCGTAGTACCATTAAAAAAAAGGCTTTTAGCCTCCACAACTTGTTAAGAAGGTTGAGCAAAATCAGCAAGCAGCTCTCCTTTCTCCACCTGGTCCTCACTAGCGGTCACACAAAGCACCAATGGGTCCTTAGAGACCATAGACATCAAGAATGTATGAACTTCCCTAACTATGACATCTATCCTGCAATTTTCATCCTCACAAGAAGGTTGTTTAATAGCTTTAGAAAGACTAAATTCAATATTCTCATCACCTATTGCGACAGAGAGGACCCCATTCTTAACATTAATCATGGTACCTGCAATAGCTAGAAAGAGCCTTCCAAAGATGACTGGGACAGACATATCAGCATCAATATAAAGCACAATAAAATTCATATGAATAAAGAACTTGCCTATACGAATAGGTCCAGGCTCTCGCAAAACCAACTCTTATGCTTGATTTAATGATAAATAAACATTGTCGAATTTATTCCAGGGTTATCAATTAGGCGTCATTCTCCTATCCTCTTCCTCTTGATCGCATTCTCCCTTGAATAGGTCCATTCTCATCTCTTCTTCTACTTCTCCCTCAAATTCTAAGGCCTCACATCTAAATCTATTGTTTATGCGCTATCACTAGACCCAATACGCTCTCCAGGTTCAAGATCCTCGAGTGAATTCGATTTCTGAAGACAGGTTGACATCATTGGGTATGTTGTACATTATTGATTAAGTTTATGCTTGTGATTGTCTTGGATCAGGTTTGTGCTTGTGATTATGATTATTTTGAGCTGAATTTGCTTCTGATTTTATCTAGTTGACAAAAAGTATAATATGCCACCTGAAAGCAAAGGAGAGATTGGATCTCTAAGTTATCTGACCACCAACAAAGTAGACCTGGGTTCGGATTCGGATGAATCGGCGGGAACCGAAACCGGTGGTTCTTGAACCGGCGGGTCCGATTCTCGATGCGGTTTCGGTTCCGGTTCGTCCACCCTTGGAACCGGTGAACCGGTGGTTCCGGAACCGGGAATCGCCGGTTTGAAACCGGCGGTTCCGGAACCGGGAATCGCCGGTTTGAAATCGGCGGTTCCGGAACCGGGAATCGGCGGTTTAAAACCGGCGGTTCCCGGTTAACGGCTATTTTTTTGAACAAGATCCGAAACCGCGACCGCGACCTGAGACCCGCGATCGCAGTTTGTTCAACTGATAGCTCGAGTTTTTGGCGCAAACCAAAACAGCGACTGCAGGTCTTAGGCCGCAGTCACGGAATGGGAAACCACGATCGCGGTTCTCAGGTCGCGGTCGCGGTTTTGGTTTAAATGCCAACGGCTAGTTTTTAACGGTTAGTTTTCAACAGTTAGTTCATAATTCCAATGGCTAGTTGATAAATTTCTTATATAAGTATCCACTACATGATCTTATTCCCACCCACACTACCAATCTCTCTTAATCTCTCAATCTCTAAAGTTTACAAAGCTCTCTCAATGTGGTACAACCGGGATCGTCCACTGCCGATGAAAATGAGGGAGTGGATGTGGATCATGGATTCGAGGCAACCGAGGGCGAGGCTCCAAACGTTAAATCCGACATTTATACAAAACATTTTCGAAAGGGAGCTTATGCGTCATATACCAAGAAATTTAAAGTTCAATGTAACTATTGTCCTAAGCATTACACATGGTTGTCGGGATCGGGCTATGGAACATTGTCAAAGCACGTGAAGAGAGCAAACCCCAACAAGTTAGGCATGATGCGTGGACAATCCCAACTCTCCGGGTTTACAACTTCTTCTTCCCTTAATCCTCATTATAACCCTCATTTATTACTAAGAACCATAATGATAGCACCTTCTCTGAGTCTATTTGTGTTGATCACTTATCATTTAGTTTTAACGAAAAGTTAGGATTTAACAATTGGATGACTAAGAATGTACAACCCGCTTATAAACCGACTACTAGGAAGTCGTTAAAACAAATGTGATGAAACCATATAAAACCCGTAAAATGGCATTGGTGAATTTTTTTGCTCAAAATAATATTAAAGTTTCAATTTGTAGTGATATTTGGAGTGATCATTGGCTAAATCATTCATACATGGGCTTAACATGTCATTTTATTTACGATTATTTTGTTGTGCAAAAACGTATTTTGGCTTATAGAGTATTTGATTTTTCTCATACTTCATCGTGTTTTTCTACCTCATTTGACAATGCATCTAACACCATCGCTTCAATCCGAGATTTGATTCCGATCCGCAGTGTCAACCAATTCGTGGAGCAAAGTATTTTCATGTAAGATTTGCCATATTTTAAACCTATATGTCAAAGATGGTTTAAATGTTATGTCGGGTTTAATCGTTCCTATTAGATATATTGTTAGTCGTATGTGGGCTAGCCCCCGAACCGCCCAAGATTGGAAGTCGTTTTGTACTCAAAAAGGTGTTCCACACCTAACTTTTCGAAAAGATGTTTGCCATCGTTGGACTCCACTTTTAAACTACTTCGTGCATGCATTACTTACAAAGAAGTTTTGACATCTTTTGTCGCCATATATTTTCCCGACAATGCCATTATTTCTCAATCTTGGGATTATTGTTATAAAATCTTAGAAGTTTTGAAAATATTTCATGATGCAACATTAACTTTTAGTCATGTTTATAAACCTTGTGCTCATTTGTTTTGTGTTGAAGCATTGAATGTGGCGGGTGGTTTTTGTGAGGGGAGTAAATTCCTTGAACTTTGTGGTGCTATTGATGATATGAAAACGAAATGGTTGAACTATTATAAAGTTTCCCCGATATTTATCTTGTTGCGTGTTTGTTTGATCCTAGGTTTAAGATGAGTGGTTTAGAAATGTTTTTGAATGGTTGTTATAATGCATTGGAGTTGGATGTTAATGATGATATTGCTAGTGTTGGGGATATACTTAGTAAAGTTAGAAGATCAATTGAGGAATTGGTTGCCGAATATTCATCTAGTGGTAGTTCTTCTCCATTACCTCCACATTCATCCTCCTCTTCGAGCTCGAGTCCCCTCGGTGCTACTAAAAAAGAGGGGCTAGTATTATACATAGCCTTACCAAGAGACCGAGACATTCGAGCTCGATTACGGGGTTTGCAACATATCTAACAACCCATATTGAGTTTGATGAAGAAGAATTTGATATTTTAGCTTGGTGGGAGACCCACAAGAAGACTTTCTCAACCTTGGTCAAGATCGCAACTCAAGTGCTTGTTGTTCCCGCCTCGACCGTATCGGTAGAGCAAACATTTAGCGAAGGAGGACACGTTCTAGACGCAAAGCGAGAGCTTAAAGCCAAATGTCTTGGAAGCCCAAGTGTGCGTATGTGATTGGAAGAGGGCAGAAATTCATCAACAAAAGGTGGGGGTATCCGAAACTTCTGAATCGGATGACCTAGACGATGATTCCCAATCCCAAAGTGCTTCCGCCGGTTCCGATGGATCGACGTAGATGGTAAGCAAAGCGGGGTTTCATATCGAAAGGTAAGAGAACTATGTGAGCTTTGATTCCTCTATATCCCCGAGAGGATATGTAGGCAACTTAATTTTAAGTCCAAACCCTTTAATTATCCAACATTTTTTTGTTTTGAAGAACAATTGCCATATTGCCTTGATCCGATCTCCACGCCACGATCACGGTTTATGTAACCCGCGATCGCGGCGAACAAGGCCCAATTTTTTTAATTCAAAATTTTCGGGTTCCGAAACCGGAACTGGTTACGGGAGAAATCGGTCGAAAACGAAACTGGACCAGAACCGTAACCAGGGAATCAACCCATGCTTGGTTCCGGAACCGAACCCAGGTGATTGGCTTAAAGTCGTCGTGCCAAATCAAAAATAAATCCCTAGTTACACAACTAGTATAGTCGGTAAGTCGGGGTCGAACCCAAGAGACACTTGTATCCTAAGTTTTATTATTATCAACTCAAAGAAGTAACAAAGGGGGGGGGGGATTTTGATTATTAAACTAACACTAATGAATTGAAACAAACAAAGCAAGTAATCAAACAAGGCAAAGATTGGATTTTTATCAAGTTAAAGGAAAGCAATCCTATTCAAGTATCCACTTTTCTTCCTCAAGCAATTGATCATAGATTCAAACAAGTTATTCCTTTGGTTATTCATATCCTAATCCGAAATATAACATGGCAACGAGACATGCAAACTTAACATCCAAACAATTCATGAAACGATCATAAATAATAGGGATATTAGCACTGAGAACAAGGATAAGCAGGATACATGCAATTGAATTCCAACGAGTCAAACAATTGACATGCATTCAATTCTCTTCTCAATTGTTTTAGTCCAACGAGTCCTAAACCAATTGAGTTGCTACAAAGATTAGGCTTTGCTACGAGAAAACCTAGATCTAACGATAGATAATATTAATTCCAACAAGTTAGCTAGGCCTGAAGAAATCAACACAATCAATATAAATTACGCACAAGAGAATTGAAAGAACCCGTAGAAATAAACCTGAATAGACGAATCTCACAACAACTTGAGTCTGAAAAGCTTCAACTTGAATAGAATTTGGGAAATTTAGTTCTTCATAAGAGAGAAAATACCAAAATATGAAAATATGAAAAACTAGGTCTAAGAAAATACCAAACAAAGCTCCAAAACTAGGTCTAAATAGTCTCACATACACGGAATAAAAAGATAAAAGGAAACAAATATAAAAGATAAATAGATAGATAAAACGCCGCCTCGGTTTTCGATGTCATGGAAAACCGCGATCGCGGTGAATGGTGGCCGCGATCGCGGCCCTGCTTCTGACAGCATCGCATTGTTGTTTTCGGAAGATGTTTTGACCACCTTAGAGTGGGAATTTCGACTCGGAGTAAAAATATGAATTGTAGCTCTTCGAGTTAGCTTTCCAATGATACCAAATTCAGCTTCATCCGACCACTGTATCTCCCGAACGAAGCGTCACAAGAAAGTGGTGTCGAAACATCAGCTCCAATGCATTGCCCGGTTTTAAGCGTTCTTTTCCACAACCTCTTGGGCCTTAATGATCATCAAAACTGGATTGAACATCATTGGAAAAGACACTTGAATATCTCCAGTCTTGAATCCTTCAACTTAACCAATCCTTACTCCTCAAAACGACCTAAAAACACAAAAGTGCAAGAGTAGATACCGAAATGCAAAAACTATAAAAACTAAACAAAATGCATGCAGCTTCCTAAAATTTAAACATAAATATGCTCTAAAACTAACACATAAATGCATGCTATCACCAGGTCTACAACAAAATAGCATAAACATGATTTAGATCCTGCAACAATATGATGGCAAGAGGTTGTGAAAAACTCTTGGTTGTGACAAACTTTAACTCGGATATCCAATTGCGTTGAAGACAAATTGTATCTCAAGAGATATGATTTTCTTTGAACAAATTTTTTTAGGATGTCATTAATGGTCATCCTCATTGAGTAAAACTTATAATAGTTAGACTTGATAACCAAAAACCACCCTTATAATATGTCATACTCCCTCCGTCCCCTTTCGTCATACTTTTCCCCCTTTCCTTTTTCATCCATACATTTCTTATAAAAATACCCTCAACCAATATCACTTTTTACCCACTTTTTAACTTTACATCCCATCAACTATTCATCTTTTCCTACCTAATATCATATTTTACTTATTTTCTCAATTACCAATTATACTTTACACCTTTTATCTCTATAAAATTACAAACATAGTCCAATCAATTTTACCTTTTACCTACTTTCCCAATTACCAATATCACTTTACATCTTCCTTAATAACCACAAAAACCGTCCTTTAGGACGAACAAAAGGGGACGGAGGGAGTATTACACTTAACCACCCATATGATATAAAATTATTAAAAAACCACCCATATTTTGAATACCATTAGCAATTCACCCCCACTCCCAACCCATTCTTTTCATGTTTTTTTAAACTTTTCTTCTTGTACATCTTTTTTTCTTATCAAGCTCAAACCATTCTTCATTCTTAACCTTTATTCCCTTTACTTCACATTCTCTTTTTTTTCTTCCACAATCCACCAATCTCATTCTTCTTATTAATTCCCTAACTCATTCAAACTTAACAAACAAATCCATCAAAAGGGTCAGGCTCATTAGGCCCGGGATTTAATTTTGTGGAGCTAAAAAAGATAGGCTATTAAGGGCTAACAGGGGTTTCAAAAAGAGAGATTAATATGCGGGGTGGATAGGGAAAATATAGGCTAATGAAAAATAATGCCTCTATCACTTTAATATCATATACAAGACTCATGTAAGCAGCCTCAAAATAGATATAAAAACGCAAGTTCTAGAGTAGCAAGTCATAGTGAGACACTCAAGAAATAAAGAGAGGACAATTAGTCCTAGAAAGGCTAAAAATATGATCTCACAAGGTTAAATGTTGAAAGGGTTTCTCGGCCAACAAATAAATTTGTAAGTCAAGACCCCGATGAGTACAGTGGAGTCAGGATCGTTCCACAGGAAGCAAGGTTGTTTGTCTATCAATCTAACAAAAATCAAACAAAATCAAATAAAACACTCACGAGATGCCTCGTTAACGATGTTGTCAGGATCGTTACCGAGCCACCTAACACAAAATATTAACTAACGACCTAATTAAATTCTAATTAAAATTCGGTACCGAGGCAAGTACTCAGCAACGAAGATTCACCAGAAATAATTCAAATAAAGCAAAAATCTAGGACAAGGGACACCACAACATAGCCAAGCATAAGAATTCGTAAGAAGATAAGATCATGCCTTTAAACAGATAGAGTTATCAACTTTCGTTGACTTAACAAGTAAATTAATCTACTTTCGCATCCAAATTCACTCAATTGCTTGTTTTGGATCTAAAGCTTGAAACTTTCGTTTACAAACAATATCAACCTTCAAGTTACTAACTTTCTCTTTCAATCAAGTTAAAAACCTAAATTACCTCAACTTTCGTCTTGGTATTAAGCACAACAAACAATCTCAGTAAAAGATAAAAGGCATTCAACACACAATCTTACTCATCAAACATGCTCGACTATGCCGGGCTTAACCCCGACCCTAGAAAAATAAACTACTCACTAATCATGACAAAAAACTAAAAGCTTCAATAAAAAGAAACATTGAAACAAAACTCAAACTCAAATTAATAAGAAAAATATATTGTCTTACAGAGATTCAGAAGAAACCGAAAAAACATAAAAATACCGAACCACAATCACGAACAACGAACACTCGGCAACCGTCGTCTACCGAGCCTCGTGATCCTCTTCCGATCCGATTTCTCTCTCCTTCGGCCTTCCCAAATCTCTTCCTAAAAATTTCTCCAAATCAAGCCCCCCCCTTTCTATGCTAGATAGATGGGTATTTATACTAAAAAGCTAAAAAACTAAAAAGGCTAAAAGATATAAACTTTCCTAAAAAGATAGAAACAATCTCTAAAAGATAGAAATAAAATCTAAAAAGATATTAAACCCTAAAATACATATTCTAACAACCCCAAAACATTCTAAAAAGATACTCAACCGATACGGAAATAAATTCCCGCTCAGGATCGGTGAATAATAAAAATAATACTCGAAATCTTTCTCTTCGTGGCCTCGTTAACGACCCTTCACAGCCTCGTTAACGAGCCTGGAGTTTGTTTTCTTCAACACCTCCTCTTGTACTCTCGAGCTTCGACTTCTTCAATCTTGCACTCCTCCGTCTCTCGCTGCAATGCTCCAAAATCAACTCCATTCAGCTCCTTTCCTCGCTAAAACCTGCAAAATTCACAAAATAGCGTAGATTCCACTCTTTTCACAGAATTATGCAAAACTAACTAAAAATACTCAAAACTAAACCTAAACTAAACAAAACTAAACCTAATAAGCAAAGAAAACCTATCAAAAACTATACTAAAAATGCGAACATCATTAAACATGTCTAGAACTTCAGCATAATCTTAAAATCTCAATGGATAACATGTGCTAATTCAATTATATGCAAAACATACAAATCCACAATCATGCTAATATATAGAGGTTTCAACAATTCAAGCATGTCATGGGGTTTTAGATTTATGCAAAGAATAGTTAGAGGACAAGGGGTTTTCAATTAAAAGGGATTCAATAACACCTAAAATGCATGTTTTTTTTTTGTTTTTTTTTATGCAAGGACAAATGCAAAAAAAAAAATTAAACATGAAAATGCAACCTAGCATGAAACTATATGCAAACTAACTATCATGAAACATGTTTCCCTCCCCCAAACTAAAAATCTACATAGTCCCTAGTGTAGAAAATAAAAGAGAGAGAAGAAAACACTAACCTTGGGTTGCCCCCCAAGCGGTGCTTGTTTAAGGTCGTGAGCTTGACCTTCCATCTTCTTTTAAGCACTCAGGTCGAGAGGGTCTTTGGTACCCACACTAACCTGATCGGGATTAACTACAAGCTTCAGCCTATGTCTTTGTACTTTGAATTTCCCCGAGTTTGTATGCAAAAGCTCAGCTCCTTCTCCGTGTAAAACTCGAGTCACTATGTATGGCCATGACCATCTTGTTTCTATGCTCCCAGGAAACATGTTAGATCGTTCATGAGAAAGCATCACCTTGCACCAATCTTAACCTTAACTTTTGCTCGATCCCTCTTCTTTTTCTTAGGATCTCTACCCTTCATCTTTTTCGTAGTACCACCAAAAAAGAGGCTTTTAGCCTCCACAACTTGTTAAGAAGGTTGAGCAAAATCAGCAAGCAGCTCTCCTTTCTCCACCTGGTCCTCACTAGCGGTCACACAAAGCCCCAATGAGTCCTTAGAGACCATAGACATCAAGAATCCATGAACTTCCCTAACTATGAACCCTATCCTGCAATTTTCATCCTCACAAGAAGGTTGTTTAATAGCTTTAGAAAGACTAAATTCAATATTCTCATCACCTATTGTGACAGAGAGGACCCCATTCTTAACATTAATCATGGTACCTGCAATAGCTAGAAAGGGCCTTCCAAAGATGACTGGGACAGGCATATCAGCATCAATATAAAGCACAATAAAATTCATATGAATAAAGAACTTACCTATACGAATAGGTCCAGGCCCTCGATAACCAACTCTTACGCTTGATTTAATGATAAATAAACATTGTCGAATTTATTCCAGGGTTATCAATTAGGCGTCATTCTCCTATCCTCTTCCTCTTGATCGAATTCTCCCTTGAATAGGTCCATTCTCATCTCTTCTTCTACTTCTCCCTCAAATTCTAAGGCCTCACATCTAAATCTCTTGTTTATGCGCTATCACGAGACCCAATACGCTCTCCAGGTTCAAGATCCTCGAGTGAATTCGATTTCTGAAGACAGGTTAACATCATTTGGTATGTTGTACATTATTGATTAGGTTTATGCTTGTGATTGTCTTAGATCAGGTTCGTGCTTGTGATTATGATTATTTTGAGCTGCATTTGCTTCTGATTTTATCTAGTTGACAAAAAGTATAATATGCCACCTGAAAGCAAAGGAGAGATTGGATCTCTAAGTTATCTAACCACCAACAAAGTAGACCTGGGTTCGGATTTGGATGAACCGGCGGGAACCGAAACCGGCGGTTCTTGAACCGCCGGGTCCGATTCTCGATGCGGTTTCGGTTACGGTTCGTCCACCCCTGGAACCGGTGAACCGGCGGTTCAGGAACCGGGAATCGGCGGTTTGAAACCGGCGGTTTCGGAACCGGGAATCGGCGGTTTGAAACCGGCGATTCCAGAACCGGGAATCGGCGGTTTAAAACCGGCGGTTCCCGGTTAACGACTATTTTTTTGAACAAGATCCGAAACCGCGACCTGAGACTCGCGGTCGCAGTTTGTTCAACTGAAATCTCGAGTTTTTGGCGCAAACCAAAACAGCGACCGCAGGTCTTAGGCCGCAGTCACGGAATGGGAAAGCACGATCGCGGTTCTCAGGCCGCGGTCGCGGTTTTGGTTTAAATGCCAACGGCTAGTTTTTAACAGTTAGTTTTCAACAGTTAGTTCATAATTCCAATGGCTAGTTGATAAATTTCTTATAGGCCATAAGTATCCACTACATGATCTTATTCCCACCCACGCTACCAATCTCTCTTAATCTTTCAATCTCTCAAGTTTACAAAGCTCTCTCAATGTGGTACAACCGGGATCGTCCACTGCCGATGAAAATGAGGGAGTGGATGGGGATCATGGAATAGAGGCAACCGAGGGCGCGGCTCCAAACCTTAAATCCGACATTTATACAAAACATTTTCGAAAGGGAGCTTATGAGGCATATACCAAGAAACTTAAAGTTCATTGTAACTACTGTCCTAAGCATTACACATGGTTGTCGGGATCGGGCTATGGAACATTGTCAAAGCACGTGAAGAGAGCAAACCCCGACAAGTTAGGCATGATGCGTGGACAATCCCAAATCTCCGAGTTTACAACTTCTTCTTCCCTTAATCCTCATTATAATCCTCATTTATTACTAAGAACCATAATGATAGCATGTACGCCTTCTCTGAGTCTATTTGTGTTGATCACTTATCATTTAGTTTTAACGAAAAGTTAGGATTTAACAATTGGATGACTAAGAATGTACAACCCGCTTATAAACCGACTACTAGGAAGTCGTTAAAACAAATGTGATGAAACCATATAAAACCCGTAAAATGGCATTGGTGAATTTTTTTGCTCAAAATAATATTAAAGTTTCAATTTGTAGTGATATTTGGAGTGATCATTGGCTAAATCATTCATACATAGGCTTAATATGTCATTTTATTAACGATTATTTTGTTGTGCAAAAACGTATTTTGGCTTATAGAGTATTTGATTTTTCTCATACTTCATTGTGTTTTTTCTACCTCGTTTGACAATGCATCTAACAACATCGCTTCAATCCGAGATTTGATTCCGATCCGCATTGTCAACCAATTCATGGAGCAAAGTATTTTCATGTAAGATTTGCCATATTTTAAACCTATGTGTCAAAGATGGTTTAAATGTTATGTCGGGTTTAATCGTTCCTATTAGATATATTGTTAGTCGTATGTGGGCTAGCCCCCGAACCGCCCAAGATTGGAAGTCGTTTTGTACTCAAAAAGGTGTTCCACACCTAACTTTTCCAAAAGATGTTTGCCACCGTTGGACTCCACTTTTAAACTACTTCATGCATGCATTACTTACAAAGAAGTTTTGACATCTTTTGTCGCCATATATTTTCCCGAGAATGCCATTATTTCTCAATCTCGGGATTATTGTTATAAAATCTTAGAAGTTTTTAAAATATTTCATGATGCAACATTAACTTTTAGTCATGTTTATAAACCTTGTGCTCATTTGTTTTGTTTTGAAGCATTAAATGTGGCGGGTGGTTTTTGTGAGGGGAGTAAATTCCTTGAACTTTGTGGTGCTATTGATGATATGAAAACGAAATGGTTGAACTATTATAAAGTTTCCCCGATATTTATCTTGTTGCGTGTTTGTTTGATCCTAGGTTTAAGATGAGTGGTTTAGAAATGTTTTTGAATGGTTATTATAATGCATTGGAGTTGGATGTTAATGATGATATTGCTAGTGTTGGGGATATACTTAGTAAAGTTAGAAGATCAATTGAGGAATTGGTTGCCGAATATTCATCTAGTGGTAGTTCTTCTCCATTACCTCCACATTCATCCTCCTCTTCGAGCTCGAGTCCCCTCGGTGCTACTAAAAAATGGGGGCTAGTATTATACATAGCCTTACCAAGAGACCGAGACATTCGAGCTCGATTACGGGGTTTGAAACATATCTAACAACCCATATTGAGTTTAATGAAGAAGAATTTGATATTTTAGCTTGGTGGAAGACCCACAAGAAGACTTTCCCAACCTTGGTCAAGATCGCGACTCAAGTGCTTGTTGTTCCCGCCTCGACCGTATCGGTAGAGCAAACATTTAGCGAATGAGGACACGTTCTAGACGCAAAGAGAGAGCTTAAAGCCCAATGTCTTGGAAGCCCAAGTGTGTGTATGTGATTGGAAGAGGGCAGAAATTTGTCAACAAAAGGTGGGGGTATCCGAAACTTCTGAATCGGACGACCTAGACGATGATTCCCAATCCCAAAGCGCTTCCGCCGGTTCCGATGGATCGACGTAGATGGTAAGCAAAGCGGGGTTTCATATCGAAAGGTAAGAGAACTATGTGAGCTTTGATTCCTCTATATCCCTGAGATGATATGTAGGCAACTTAATTTTAAGTCCAAACCCTTTAATTATCCAACATTTTTTGTTTTGAAGAACAATTGCCTTATTGCCTTGATCCGATCTCCACGCCACGATCACGGTTTATGTAACCCGCGATCGCGGCGAACAAGGCCCAATTTTTTTAATTCAAAATTTTCGGGTTCCGAAACCGGAACTGGTTACGGGAGAAATCGGTCGAAAACGAAACCGGACCAGAACCGTAACCAGGGAATCGGCCCATGCTTGGTTCCGGAACCGAACCCAGGTCTACAACAAAATAGCATAAACATGATTTAGATCCTGCAACAATATGATGGCAAGAGGTTGTGAAAAACTCTTGGTTGTGACAAACTTTAACTCGGATATCCAATTGCGTTGAAGACAAATTGTATCTCAAGAGATATGATTTTCTTTGAACAAATTTTTTTAGGATGTCATTAATGGTCATCCTCATTGAGTAAAACTTATAATAGTTAGACTTGATAACCAAAAACCACCCTTATAATATGTCATACTCCCTCTTCCCCTTTCGTCATACTTTTTCCCCTTTCCTTTTTCATCCATACATTTCTTATAAAAATAACCTCAACCAATATCAATTTTTACCCACTTTTTAACTTTACATCCCATAAACTATTCATCTTTTCCTACCTAATATCATATTTTACTTATTTTCTCAATTACCAATACTACTTTACACCTTTTATCTCTATAAAATTACAAACATAGCCCAATCAATTTCACCTTTTACCCACTTTCCCAATTACCAATACCAATTTACATCTTCCTTAATAACCACAAAAACCATCCTTTAGGACGAACAAAAGGGGACGGAGGGAGTATTACACTTAACCACCCATATGATATAAAATTATTGAAAACCACCCATATTTTGAATACCGTTAGCAATTCACCCCCACCCCCAATCTACCGTGAACATACCGTTAAATCCCATGTACTACTACTCATTATTTGGATTTTTATTCTAATAATATAAAAAAAAAAAGATAAAAATATAATCTTTTCCATTCTCTTTCTTCATTCTCCATGGATCTATTTTCATCTCTTTCTTTCTGCTTTTCTTCTATTCGCATTCAAGCTTTGTGAAATCTCTCCCGGAGACATCATTCTTGATGACGACACTGCTCAATGTGAGTACAATTTTTGTTTCAAGTGAGAATTTTCAAAGTCGACGGCGGCATCGAAGGTGACGGAAAATTTTGCTGAATGTTAATGGTGAGTTCACGTATTAGATAAAACACTGAAGAAACCACAAATTGAACTGGCATAACACTAATTCGGACAACAAGTGACAAAATTTAAGCACTAATTACACCAAATTCATCTTAATTTAAGTTAAATTATTTGAATTGTAAGCCATGGTTTTAGATCTAGAAAATCAAATTTGATATTTTTGACAAACTCACACCATTAACTTCCAACCTTACCTTTCGCCACTATTGTTGGAGCCTAACCCAGATCCAGAAGCTTCGCCGTTGCGGGAGCCTTGAGCTTGAATTCGAAGAGAAAGAGGCGACGCCGGGTGGATGTAAAAGTGAGCCACTGAAGCCATCATTCCTCTTCATATTCCCCTTATGCTCTAATTGGACTTTTAATTGCAAATATTGTGAAGAACAATGGTGGGGGTTAACGGGAAGAGTGGTGGTTGCCGGGAAGAGTGGTGGTGGCTACATGGGAGAGCTAACGAAGGAGGAGGAGCTGAGAGAAGATGGAAGAAAGAGGATTTTTTTATTTATTTTCTTAATCAATTTTTATTACTGTATTATTTAGATATAAGAATAAAGTAATAAAAAATCAATTTCACTTTTTTTAACGAAATTGGACGGAAAATTTGGGGGGGGGGGGGGGGGGGGGGGTGATTGTTTAGTAATGGAGATAGATATATAGGTGGTTCTCGATAACTTTATATGATACGGATGATTATCAACAATATGCCTTATTGGTGGTTTTCGGTTAATTACTCTAAAATAGTTATTTTCATTTGCTAACATCCTATATGTAGGCTACGCTATTCTATGCACGTAGATATCAGTTACAATATTACAATTGTGAACATTATCATCCATTTAGCATTAATAATGCAATTGAATTCAATGTGTACTATAAAATTTACATTAATATTTTTAATATGTACTATTAAAATTTACTATTAAATTACAATTACAATTGAATAAATTAGGTTATGTATATAGTTGGGTTTTAATTGTGCACAATGAAAATATGTCATTTAATTATTATTACAATTGATTACATTATGTTACACATATGATATAAGTGTGTTAGAATTGTAGTTTGATTTTTTGTATCTATCTTTGAATAATGTTTTACTCCCACAAGAATCATTATATTGGTTTTATTTTTTTGTTAAGAATAAGAAAAACAGTAACTATTTTATCCATACTTAGTTTATAATAAATCACTTATTTATCGTAGTTTAAATAAAATAATAAGATAAGAGAATTACTTAATTAACTTTATTCCACTTCAACACATTTAAATAGTCTTTTAATTTTTTTAATTTATAGTATTTTATTTTTTCTATATGCAAAAATTAATTTCATTTTTCCTTTTAATTAAATATGTTTTATCATCAATTTTTGTGAGTAATATAATGAGAAGAACTTAATTCAATTCTCTTTATTGAATAATATAATATGAGTAAGTTTATCATATTTTATAAGTGCAATTTATTAATTGAATCGGATAGCCTTTATTTTTAGCTTTATTTTTGTTTGAATTAAATATATTTTAAAAAAAAACTTCTACCATTTTTTGAAAAGAAAGTAAAATATGAAACAACTATAAATTTGACCAAATTGAAGTATATAATTTAAATTGTATTTTAAATGAAAAAAAATATGAGTAAAATAGAACACAACACTCGATTGAATCAAATATGTATAATTCAACTTTTCTTCAAATGAAATAATTTTAGCTCTTTAGCATATTTTGATTGGCTTTTTTCACAAAAATTTCTTGAGATAATATTTCTACATATATAAAAAAAATATTTCAAATTGAAATGACATTAATAAATACAATTGTAATATGAAAATAGTAATATTTATTACGAAAATTTAGGTGAAAAGCAAATATTAAACCCCTACTTTGGAGTTTGGCCTATGTTGCATTCTTTAGGTATTTATAAGTATTTCAAAGCATGTTTTATTTTTTTTCCTCTGCTTTGTCCTCCTCCGGTCCGGCGACGATTCATTCCAAATCTCGATTGCCTTTTTTCTCTACACTCCGTCTCTTCACTCTAACCATATGCACTCTTTCTTCCTCGCACTCTTCCTCAGCCTCGTTCTCGATATCGCTGTGATTGGCCCAATCAAGCATCTTTCGCTTCCCTCACCCCTTCTATAACAAAGGAACTGTGGCATTTATTGCCATTAGGTTAGTTTCTTGGATTCTCTAAGTAATCCGCTCGTTTCTCTTCATTCGCGTTTGGCGTGGTTCTTCTGTGGTGGTTTTTTTTGTTTGCACAATTTGATTCTATTTTTTTCGATTGACTAGAACTGTGGTGATTAGATTTTGAGGATTTTTGGGGCAGACGATGATGAGAACTAGGGTTTGGAGCAATAGATGAAGGAGATAGAGAGGTCAATGTAGGCGATGAAGGAGGAGGCAACACTAACAAGCATGTGCTCGATGTAGGGTAGTCAATTTTCTGTTAGCTGCTTTCTCAGTGTTCTGATATCTTGCTTAATACATTGATTGTGAATGAATGACTGAATGTTGCACTTTTAGGGATGAGTTGTTAGTATATTGGAATCCGGTACTTGTATTGGACCGATGAGATTTTAATTTATGGGATTTTAATGAGATTTTAGTTCAGTCTGAAAGAGGTAAGGCAAAGAAATCAACTCCATAGTCCTAAAATCATTTCTAACAGATGGATGGAGATTTAGATTTAATTCAAATTCTAGAACACAGTACTTGTTCTTCAACTTCTTCTTACAGTTTAAGTTTGTCATAATCAATTTCACTTAATGCTTCTTCAATTTGTTGAGTCACTTCCAAGAATTTGCATAAAACTTAGCTGCAAGAATTCTAGAACACATGTACAGTCAATTTGTTTTTATTAGGTAAGGATTAGGATGCTCTCCTTCACGGAGGGTGTCCTAGATTATCCTTGCGGAGAGAACAAGAAGTTTGGGAAGAGTCTTAATAAACTCAACATGGAGACTATGACCCTATTTAGCAATTTTATCGGCCACAACATTACAATCCCTAGAAATGTGTTTAAATGAGATGTCTTGGAATGTAGAAATCGAAATAAGGATATCCGAGATTATTAGCTCAATCTCCCTAGGACAATGATTAATCCAAGATTATTCTTTTTCTGATTTCACAAACAACTTCTCTGAAGACCAGCGCTTTAGCTTTTAAGACTAAGATCTTTCCAAAGTTATAAAGTCATCAAATCTGCAATCTGGCCCAAATGATCTCGAATAACTAGTCCTCCCGTCGTTTGATTGTTAGCTAGTCTAGAAGCGTCAACATTTATTTTGACATAATCTTGTTTGGGCTTTTTCCATTTCTTAGTTGCAATTTTGTGTTGATTATTTTTATGGCTATGGGTTACTTTTTTTGTTTTCCTCATCTTCCGACCAATGCTTTTCTTTTTCCCAATTTATTATTTGAGTGCGAACATAACTTGTCAAATCTAAGATACCATCGCCTTGATCATGCTGAAATGTTAATTTATTTCTTTGGTGCCAAACACTCCACTAAATAACCGCCAGTTTCTTATATTCTTTTTTCCCAAGTAGTTGTTTAATTTCATTCAGGATTATCCTAGGTTATTTATTATAAGGGTCAAATCCCCTCATAAGTTGGGCGATGTTGGAGTTCATTTTCCTTACTATGTGTAACATGTACGGGTATTTGGCGATAATATGGCTCGTGTCTTCATTTGTACAGTCACACAATACACATCCTCTAGGTGTAATAACTTATAATTTTTCTCGTAGCCGTGCTTTCGTGGGGAATCCATTGTTATCAATTATCCAAAGAAAATTTTTAACTTTTGGGTATATGTCAAGTTTCCATATCCAATTATTTAGGCTTGGAGTTTGACCCTCAATATTCGTAATAAGCTCTACTACCGATGAAGAAGAACACCACCCATTCTTGCTTGGAGCCTAGTAAAGCCGGTCTTGTATATAGTTTTCTGGGATCGGGATTGTTTGTATTTGTTCAACTATTTCATCTGGTAGAACTAGTTTTAGTTGGTCTGCCTTCCATGTTTTATCGTTAGATATCCACTTTTCTACCTTCACTATTTCATCAATAGTTGCAGGATCCTGCGCATGGGCATCCAACGGGCCATCCAAGATCCATTTATCTTTCCAGAATTTCACCGTTTTTCCGTATCCAATTTGCCATACTAGCCCTTTACAGATATCTTCACTCAGTTGAATCAACTTTTTCCATTGTCAACTTTTTCCGTTGCACAGTCAATTTGTTGAGTCACTTTATGCTTCGTTATTTTTTTAATAGAAATTTAGTTGTCGTAAACAAAGTATGAAAGTGCAATTAATATTGAAATGATGCCTTTTCTAGTGAAATTTAATTTATGATCTATTTTTATTATAAAATGTATTTAGCCTATTATTTTTCTTAAAAAATAATAATGTGGGTTCAAATCCCACATAGGCTTACTGATGATGTTTGATTGCATTTTTTTATGACATGTTTATATTTATTGATGACAAGTGATAACTTATTATAACAATTTGATTTTTCTAGCGATAACTATTTTTATGTGGTGGTGAGATTTGATGACAACTTTTTTTTGTGATGATGATAAAAACAAACAAACTTTAAGTGATGACAGTTGATGAAACTTGATGACAGTTGTTTGTCTTCAAGACCCTTTGATGACACTTGTTTGTCATCAAGGCCCTTTTGATAACAAATTAATCGAAATGTCATCACGTAGTGATGATAATTGATGACAATCGAACCGTCATCAAATACAAATGATGATTGATGACAATCGAACCGTCATCAAGTAGAGATGACATTTGTGATGATAGTTGATGACAATTAAACCGTCACCAAGTAGTGATGACAGTTGATGACAATTTATGAAAAAGTGATGACAATTTATGAAAAAATCGTACATGATAACACATATTTGATGATACTTTGAATGATAATACTAAAAAAATATATGTGATGATACATATTTGATGACACTAAAAATTAAACTTGATGACACATATTTGATGACGCTAGAAAAAAAATTGTGATGACACTAAAAAACTATAATCTATGATGACACATATTTGGTCTACATTTGAAATTATACGTGATGATAGATATTTGATGACAACTTTGTTTTTTTATATGTGTGATGACAATTGTTTTTATGTGGTTAAATGCCTTGATGATACTTTTTGTCATCAAGATATTTTGATGACACTTATTACCTTTAATTACAATTTTGTCATCAAAAAAATTAGTATCAAAACATTTGATGATACTTTTTGTCGTCAAAAAATTGTGATGACGGTGAAAAAAAAAATTGATGATAGTGATGATTGTCATCAAATGCCTTGATGACACATATTTGACAACACTAAAAAGTTATATGCGATGACACATATTTGTGATGATACATATTTGATGACACTAAAAATTAAACTTGATGACACATACTTGATGATAGATATTTGATGACAACTTTGTTTTTTTTTTGTTTTTATATAAGGAAAGAGATTAGGGTGGCCACTAACAGGCTAGCGGTCGCCCTAGAGCATCCTGTCGGATGAGGGTAAGTAAACCTGAGTCAACTGCAAGCGGGATAGAGGAGGCACATTAAAGGATCCAGCGATGAAGTCCATCATAGAATTGCACTCACAATAGACATGAGAAATACACCAATCTTGGAACCGAGCAAGCAGACAATGGATGTCCAAATGCAACAACTCAATATCCCACGAGCAGCGCCAGTCACCAAGAATGACCTTCACCAACTGCAAGATATCGCCTTCAATCTAGATCCAGGAAATGCCACGATGAATGGCCTCGAGAAGTCCCTGGCGCAAGGTGATGGTCTCGGAGATCAGAACAGACTGCTGACCAATCAGTACTCCATCAAAATGGATGTGGAAACCACTAGAGTCCCTGAGCATGAACCCGAAAGAAGCAACGCCATCCGCACACACTGCACCATCAAAGTTCAGCATAATGTAATCCCTCTTTGGTTTTGCCCACTTTGCAGGTTTTCTCTCTGCTCCAACTCTCGCACTGTTAGTGCGAGAGATGGGGGAATCAGAGGCTCTTGCCAGTTTCCATTCCTTAACCTGGTTTCGAGTAAACTCACTTAGATTATCGACATTATTCAAATTTATTCCGTTGTTGTTGTCAAATATTTTCTTGTTTCTAGAGAACCATAGGCTCCACCAGGTGTTAGTGAGAAGCTCCATTTCATCTTTTGTTGACATTGTCCTAATTTCCTCCACGACTTGGTGTGGTTTTTTGTCGTCCGGGGAAACTTGGTCGACAATCCAACATAGTTTTGGGTTTACGGAGTTAAGGGTTTCCCTAGTAAGGGGACATGCGAGTAAGATATGGTTTGTGTCTTCAACATGGTTGTTACACGCTTCACATCCTTGTGGTACCGGAATATGATTAGCATCAAGCCTCGTTTTGGTTGGTAGGCCGTTTCGTGCCACTTTCCATAGAACATTCTTCATTTTAGGGGGGATGTTGAGCTTGTTGATCCATTCTAGGTTAACTTTGGGTTCACCTTTGGATTGGTGGAGCCACTTCATGGTAGAATGGGTAGAGTACTAACCATTTTTACTTGGTTGCAAGTACAATCTATCCGGCATTTTATTAATGGGATTAATAATTTTGGAAAACTTTTCGAGGTCGTCATGACTGACGACCGCACTCAATTTTTCAATGTTCCATGAATTGTCCTCTCGGAGGTATGCATCAACATGTTCCTCCCTATTGATGAGGGTTTCGACTTTAAGTTTTGGGTTAACAAGACCATTACCGATTCAGTTATCTTTCTAGAATTGAATGGTTTTCCCGTGCCCCACTTGCCAAACGAGCCCCTTCACGAATAGGTCTCTTAGGCCTAAAAATTTGGACCATTGCCAAGATGTGTTATGTTTTTTCTTGTAGTTCAAGATACTTTCCGTTTTGAGGTATTTTTCTGTCACTATTTTGACCCAGAGGTTGTCTGGTTCCGCTAAGATTTCCATAGCAGTTTCATTTGGAGTGCTTGGTGCATTTCTTCTGCCTTGGCGATTCCAAATCCTCCATGAACAGGAGGATAACAAATGGAATTCCATCTTTGTAGTTGTTTTCCTTGTTCCAAAAGAAATTCTTGTTAATTTGGTCTAGTTCTTTCAAAGTTTCCCGGGGTAGTAAAAATGATTACATAATATAGTTTGGTTGTGATGAGAGGTTTGCTTTGATTAGGATTTTGCACCCCTCTTGAGAAAGGGAGTTTGCTTTCCATTTTGATAATTGGGATCTGGTTCGTAGAATCAGGGGTTTGAAGGTGTTTTGTGTTACTCTCCCGTTGATAATCGGGCATCCTAGATATGTCCAAGGCAGCTGTGTTCGCTATTTGGATAATCTGTTTTATTTGTTCTTTTGTGTTGTTACTTGTGTTTTTGGTGAACTAGGAAGGCGAATTTGTGAAAATTGACTTTCTGGCCAGAAATCTTACAATAGTCATCAACAATTTCTTTAACATTTTTACAGGCTTGGCTATTAGCTTTAGCAAAGATGATGATATCATCTGCAAGGCTAGGAATGGGATTTTAGTTCCATTTCTTGAGATTTGGATCCCAATGCCACTTTTTGGGTCGGTGCTCAAAAAGTGAAGTTGTCTCGCTAGAACCTCGGCGACAAGAATAAATAAGTACGGTGATAGGGGATCTCCCTGCCTAAGACCCGTTGGAGGTAGAATTATTCAGTTGGTCTGTTGTTGACTAGGACAGAGAAGAGGAGAGTTTCAACACATTCCCCACAAATAAGTACGGTGATAGGGGATCTCCCTGCCTGAGATCCTGTTGGGGGTAGAATTGTTCAGTTGGTCTGTTGCTGCTTGACATGAGAACACTCCCCACAAATTGTGCCAGTTGGTCTTTCAAATTGAGAAGGGAACGAATTATATTTAACCTTTCTGTATGCCCAAGTTCATCCTCAACTTTCAGAAGGATAACATTCCAAATTAATGGCAATTTTCAGTCTTATCCAAACTCGATGGCACCACGTCGGAAGGAGGTCAATCAATTCGGGTGCCATTGAATTCATTTTGGATGTGTTTAAGAAGGAGTTACTTGAAATTTAATTAGGCTTATCAATTTGAGGGTTTTAAATTGGGGCTATTTAAAGGGGGTTGCGAGGTTGCTCGAATCCACATCAAATTCAGTTCCCATCTCAATTTTAGTCTTTCAAAGAGCTTTAGGGTGTTCAAGGTCGGATTTGGCCGGAATTTTCAAAGGTCGCCGGAATCGTTCTTCCTTCAAAATCAAACCGGAAATCGATCGATATGCTTTCAATTTGTTTCATTTTTCGTAAGCGATTCGATTTAGCTTGTTAATTTGAAAATGGAACTCGAATTGTAAGCTAATAATTGGGAAAGGAAAAAAACCAGTTCGAAACAACCAGTGAAATAAAACTAGCAGAGATAGACGACGAGTTCAGATGAACTCGGTTAAGGTTTTTTTCCGTTTTTGATTAAACGTGACCGGTTCACATATTTTTATGGTTATTAATAATAAATTTAAACCGGTTCCTAAATGTTTATGATTTTTATGATTTTATGAAATTATAATATATGGTTTTTGTACATGATATTATTTTTATAAATAATAAATATATTTCGATTTAGATTAATCCGAACCGAGGCTAAAATGGTTTGGGAAATTAAAAAGGGGTCCGGTTCTGGACTTTATATTATATAAGATGTTTTATGATATAGTTTTAAGGTATTTATTCATGATCTATGTATTTTATAAAAAAAGGGACTAGTTTCGAATTAAAGAGTGAATTTTATAAAATAATTGGGTTTGTAAAAATATAATTTTTGACCGGTTCCTGATGTATCCAATCATTATATACCTTGGGTAAAATTTCATGATTTTTGGAAAACATAAAGTTATTTTAATAAATTAGCATGACTTAGACTACTATAAAGTAATTCGTAAAATGAAATAAAATTGGTCTTTGAATATTTTTTCGAATATACTAAGTAGTATATAATAATTTTGAGATATTATAGTCCTAAAAATATTTTTGGATTAACAAGTTATTTTATAACATATTATATTATATAATAAAGATAAATAATGATTTTATGAGATAATTGTTATAACAATTAACATAAGGGTTATAATAGATGAATCATGATTCATGAATTATTTAGAATCATGATAGTCTAAGGTTGTATATTATACTTATGCTAACTTAAGCGTATGCTTAGGAACAAGGCGTTCAGCGTCACCCTAATCTCGATACGCAATCTACCTCGAATTATCAAACACTCAAGGCAAGTGGTTTGGGTTGGATTTCCATGAAACGTCCTTTATGCGTCACATGTTTTATCAAAGCATGTCTCATATCATGTTGTATGTTTCCATATGCTTTTATAGTATTTTATAACTATGTTGGGAACTCTTGTATGAAATAAAATGAATCTAAGATTTTTATTGTTCTAGATTTAATGACATGTTATTTCTAGTCGTCCTTAGGTTACGCTAGATGGATTGTAGGGTCGTTGCCTTGTGATATGTGTGCCTAGATGAGTAGGCTTGTATGTGCGTACCTTCTTGTATACGCGCGAATCATTCAACTTTAATCTTGAGCTGATGCTCTACTTGTAAGACCATGGTCAATACCCGCTCGCTCGATGAGGGGTGATGGCACGTAGCTCGTGTTAGTCTGGGCTTGCAACCTAATCTTTGTGTATTTCCGTGGGGTCGTAACCCAGATTCTGTCTTACTTAAAAAGTATTCTTAATTCCAAGTGGAACGATATTGTGATCATTAAAATTGGTAGAGATTAAATAGGCACCGTTGGCGACAATCAACATGACAGGAAGGCTAGTACAAAATGGAATGCCATCCTTACTCTCAGATTCCGTAATTCTCTGGCTCCAATCTGAATTCGCACAACACGTATGCAGTGAGGTTGCTAGAGGAAAACGTGATCAATGAGGGGTTTAATCACTTTCCTCATTAATTGTGTGAAACCCAAGTTCCCAACATAAGTAAACTTATCTTTCGAAACCGAGACTCACCCTTGGATGACGTTCTCATTCTGTTTCTTCAAAACATAGTTTTCCTAGGAGGTTCGAGGTCCGAGGATGGGACCGACTTTCGTTCGGTGCCCGACATCCCAACTCATCCCTTCCTAAAAACCGAACCACCTTTCAAAACCCCATTTGCTTAGTTTGTGACAAGACTAACCGACCGTTATTTTCCTTGCATGGTCGGTTGGTGTCCATCGCATTTCTCATCGCGACACATCGGGAGTGGAGCTTTACGTCGAGGACCACGAGGTGCAAGCTTGAGGAGCAACTAGAGTGAAGGTGGTTAGCTTGGAATAAGTTAGAATAATTTTAGGGGTCGAGGTTCCGACTTGTGGGACCCTTTCCATTTCAACTTTGTATTCGTTCAAGTTTATTCAACTATTATATTTGACTTCCGCATCTTTTGTGTGTATATATATATCTTCCGCATTTTAAAGTTTTTGGTTAAGTTCTGTAATTACTGTAAGCCTTGGGTGACTTCGAGAGTTTAATCTCGGGGTCACGGGTGGTAATATACATGTATAAAAAGGGGGTGTTACACACAGTGACAACAAAGGAATCGATTGGGATTGTATATACAATCTCTTGAAAGATCATACAACATAAGATTAATGAAGCAGATTGAGATCCACAAAGCCTCCATGTTAGGAATCCGTATTGGGCACAAATGAGTTTGATCTTGGCGCGTGATGTTTTTCCACGGCGTGAAGATGAGAGACTCTCTTGTTAAGGTGTGGCTTGGGGCCGGTGGTGAGGATGGGTTATTGCCGGTATTGAACTGCACCAGGGGCGGCTGCATAGCGTCGTTAGGGTTTGGGCCATGATGTTGGGGAGGAGATCAAGCGCGTGTAGCGCGTTCTATTATGAAAACTTTTTTTTTATGTGTGATGGTGGTTGTTTTTATGTGGTTGAATGCTTTTGATGATAATTTTTGTTATTAAAAAGTTGTCATCAAGACATTTTGATGATACTTTTTACCTTTTATTATACTTTTTGTCATCAAAATATTATCATCAAGGCATTTTGATGACGATTTATGACAAATTGATGATAGTGATGATAGAGATGATGGTCAACGCCGCTCAACAATTGGTCAACGCTAGTCAACAACCAGTCAACGGGCGAGCCAACTCGGTCATCGACCGAGTCAACTCGATGGGGGTGGGGTGGGGGTGGGTGATGGTTTTTTTTTTTGCTATTTATCTAATTTTTGCATTTGCTTAACAAATACCTAATTATGTACTTTTTTGCTATTTACTTAATTGAGCCTATTTATTAAGATCATTAAAAATTGTATCTTTAATATTTAATTGAAATAATTGAGATTGTCAAAGCATAACCAATAAGTCATAAGGAAAAAAAATTATACATACCTTAAACTTTCGTGATAATTATATTACAAACTAATTGTAATAGTAGATGACTTAAGACAGGATAAAATGTGCACACCAATAATTCTCTTTATTCATACATTTATCTCTTGTACAATATAATATATATAGGTCAATCCATGAAATACAATTAGTCAAACATGTATACAAATAAATTAGGGCGTTATTGGTAATTAGCCTATAATAGGGGGTGAAATTACATATTAGTTGACAAAAAAATGTAAAACAGCGCACTATAACCCTCCCCACACAACAACCTCCAATATCCCCTCCCCACGCAAGCTTCTAGTTTCGTTGACGAAAATCGAATGCTATAATCAGTTGATGAACGATTTCAAACACAGAAAATCGGTTGACGTTCGATATCAAACGCAAAAAAACATGATAAATGGTAGAAGAACACTGAAAATCAAGACGTGCAAACTGTCAACAACATCCAAGCAGGTTAGTGCCGTTTTCGCGAGATTCGATTATTTTGATGACAAGCGAGCTACTTTTTACTAGATATGTCATCATCACCATATTTTACACACGACATATACCAACGAATGCACTTTTTTTACATTAGTTTTAGATTTAATGACAAAAAAAGCAAATTGTTGACACTATTTTACGGCTATATAAAAATCTGGTTCCAATCAAGCACTTGTTAACAGCTGTTTAATTTTCATTTATATTGAAAAAACGATTTGCTTTGATCTAATTAAACTTGATTACAAAGTTAAAAAAAGGAGTAGATACTAATTGTTGACAGATGTTGAAACTCTGTGATTTATCGTCAACGATTTTGACATCTTATGCTGCTTTGTAAACAACCGTTATCATCGATTTAATGCCAGTTGTTGATATATGATATAATTTTATGAAAATTTAATGATAATTGTTGATAGAGAGAGTAATTTGTTCATGATAATTGTTGTCATCAAAACTTGTTGACAGTCAACTAAAGCAAGATTGCCCCCTCTTGCATTATTATCATCAAAAATTGTCAATCAAAATAAAAAAAAGTTAAAGACAAATGTTGATGATAGTTGTTGATTCATTTAATTTGAAAAAACTCATAACTGTCGGTTTGATGACAAATATTGATAGTTGTTGACATTAAAAAAGACTGTTCACATTTTACTAAATCAAAAAGATGATAGTGGTTGACAATGGTTCACAACAAAAGGTTTGATAAACTGTATTATTTTCATCAAGGTTGTATTCTTTATCTTATTTTCCAATCAACCACTGTGAACGGTTATTGAATAGTTGAAGACAATCAACAAATCTGTTGTCAACAAAACGCTAGTGTTTTGTCAACAAAATATATTGTGACCAAATAGCCATTGACATTGAATGTTTGTTCATGTTCAATAGATGGATTTTAAAATACTGATAGTGTGCTTTGGAGGAGATTGGAAGATTGGAAGATTGGAAGTGGAGATTGTACATATGTTGGAGATGTTAAATCAAAGGCAATTGTCCTAGAATGTAACGTTGATCTAGAATCTATAAGGAAAATGATTATACAAAGGTTCAATATCAACTCATCACCAGCAATTGTTTGCTTGTCACACTTGCATCCATCTCAAAATTTGAGAAATCCATACAGAATAGAAACTGATGGCGATCTCAAGTCCTTCTACCAAATTAACAACACTCCTCAAGTTTCTTGAGAAATGCCTATATATCACAACATATAAGAGGAGAAGCGGTAAAGAAATTGTTAAGAGCTTGGATTTGTCATCATTCCTCATATCATTACGAATCCAAATATGATTCGTAATGATCTGAGGAATGAGTACTTTCAAAAAATCAGTTACTATAAAGCTTGGAGAGCACAAGAATGACACAAAAATTGATAAGTGGTTCGCTTGAAGAGAACTATGCCATTCTGTCTGCGTATTGTCACAATCTCAAAACTCTCAACAATGGAACATACACAAGTATTGAGATTTGCAATTATAATCGGTTCAAGTATGTGTTTATTTCAATTGGGGCATAAATTAGAGGTTTTCAACACATGAGGAAGTTATGAGAAGCAAAAACCTCTATCAATAATTTTCATCAATAAAAAATTGTCAACACCATATTTATTCTTTTGTCAACATCGTATTTCATCATTAAATTCTGTCATATATATTAAAACTAATGAAAATAACATATGTCATCCATTTCATGAATATAAACAATATATAATTTTAGAATGTCAACATCATATCACTGTCAACAATACAAAAAACCCTATTATACTTCAACTATAAAAAATTGTCAACAATGCCTACGCATGTCAACAATAGATAACACATTATATTTATTACTGTCAACATCAAAATTGTAACAAATTTGTGTATTAATTACATTGATGACAGGTCATCCAAATAAATGGAGAACATCTACACAACAAGTATTTATGATGCTTGATTATTGCCTCCGCTCAAGATGCAAACCAACAAATCTTCCCTGTTGCATATGCCGTTATAGATTCCGAGAATGACAACTCTTGGAAATGGTTATTTGAGGAGTTGTTGAAGGTCATACCTTGTTCAAGCGACATGGTGTTTGTTTCTGATCGACATAACAACATTGCAAAATCTGTCGAATCCGTCTATATTGGTGCAAATCATGTCATATGTACAAGGCATCTGAAATAAAATCTGAAAGTGAGATTAAAAGAAAAGGGAATTCACAAGTTGTTCTCCAAGGCAACTAAGAGTTATACAACAACTGAATTCAACAAATATTTCCATGATATTTGCAAGTCAAATGCTGAGATGGGACAATACTTGAAAGATGCAAACATTGAGAAATGGTCCAAAGCTTGCTTTCCTGGTGATAGATACAACATCATGACTACAAACAATGTTGAAAGTGTCAACTCAACGTTGAAGGAAGCAAGGGTATTTCCAATTGTTGCCTTATTTGAGTTTATAAGAGATTTGATATCAAGGTGGTTTAATGAGCGCAGAGCAAATGCAGAGAGAAACCACAACAGTTTGCCCACAAATATCAACAAAATTCTCGAGAAAAGATGCATGAAATCCAAGAAGTATGGCATAAAAGTCTTGAATAGTACTCAATTTGAAGTGTTCAGTAGTGATTACATGGGGGTTGCTGATCTAGCGCAAAAAACATTCAGTTGCAGAAAATTTGATTTGGAAAAACTGCCATGTTCACATGCCATTGCCGTCATTCAGCAAATGAAGTATGACACGAGTGCTTTTGTAAGTGAATACTACAAATCTGAAAAATGGTTAATGGCATATCAAGAAATAATATATTCATTGCCTATGAGGTCAGATTGGGATGTACCGAAAACTGTCATCAACAAAGCATGTTTCCCACCAAATGTACGAAGGAAGATTAGAAGGCCAAGAAAAAATAGGTACTCGTCTATTGGAGAGTTTAGAATGAATAAAAAAAGAAGAAGAACATCACCAAGCAAAAGTGCAAAAACTATGGAATAACTAGACACAACAAAAAGACATGTGGCACCAACAATCTCATGGTTATGCAAGTAGTTTGAAAGACGATGACATCTTTTGTTGATTAAGTTTTATGTCTACAAGGATTAAAAATCCCAATTGTTTTTTTATTGGGTTGTTGCTTATGTTTCATTCACATCAGATATTGTAGTAATTGTCAACAAAATTCAAACTGTTGATTACTATTTTGAAATATCTTAAATTTTGTCAACTCCAAACAACTGTCAACTACCATCAAGGAACTTGAAAACTGTCAAAAACAATAAACATCAGTTGACAAAAGTATATAATTTGAAACTGTCATCTAAATAAATAGTCGAAATTTCTAATCAATATCTATTAGTTTTCAGTAGTTATCAATTGTCAACTAAATTTGTCAACAATAACAAAAAATCACAAACTTGTCAACAATTGAAATTAAAACACTTCATAAATGTTGTCAAAATGACATAAACATTGTCAACCACAAAGCCTAAGCTAAAAAGAAAACACTATCGTTGACAATAGCAATCAACAATTGTCAATAACTGTTAACAACATACATAACACTTGTTGCAAATCTGCATACATCAACTGTCAACACTAAAGATAACATCAACAAAATCAGAAACAACCGTCAACAATACACACAAGTTATGTCAACAACTATCACTTGCTTGTTTTCGACAGTGGCTCCCAAACCCAAGTTCCTTTAAACAGATTTATTGCCATTTTTCCCAATGTGCTCGGATGTATTCTTCACCCAAATCATCCAAAGAATCCAAATCCTCAAATGCAAACGCTTCAAAGAACTTGATGGAGAAGACTCCACAATTTCCACTATAACAAAAAAGTCCAAATATTAAAATCAAATATTTGTAAGGAAAAACTAAAAATAATGAGAATTGAGAGAAGTAATGTATACCCATCAGTATCTTATATTAACTTGTCATCTCTAGAGATGCTAAACTCCATATCCAAATCACCAAGATGGTTGAATTTCCCACTTTTCTTCCACAGAAAGGGTATGAATATGGCAAAAGGTTTCAAATGAGGGGTGAGATCTTGCATAGAATAGAGGTACCTTGTAGAGTCAAGAACCTTAATGTGCTTTCTTGGCAAATCAATCTCCAAGGCAATCCAATGTGTTTTCAGAATGTTAAGAGGTGAGTAAATCCTTGTAACATCAGGATTATGCCACGCTTTCCCCAACAAGAGTGGTTTCCAACCGTTGATATAATCATAAAAACTGTTTGGGATGCCCTTCTCTCTAAAAATATAAAGTGGTATCTCCTTGGGATCAAACGTCATAGACCATATCCAATCAACAACTACAACACTCTTGTAGATGTCTGGGTAATCATAGATAAGTTTCCTCATGTGATACAAAGCCTCACACATGTGCTAAAAAGATTAAAAAAGAAATTTTTAACATAGAACTAATAAACGCAGCATATCAATTGAACCAACACTATGAAAGAAAAAACACAACTTACCTCAGTCCCTAGCCAAACATTCTTGTTCCTAAGAATGGTGAAATACACTTTTGTAAGCATTTGATAGGAACCAGGAATGGTAGTGTTGTCAAGACTAAAAAATAAATACAATACAATGTGTCAACATATATGTAAACAAGGGTAATTAGCTGACATCAAGTTTCATTAACTTCTTCTTGATGAAAGTTGTTAATTGTTAACAAATAACAACTGTCAACAACTGTCAGTTGTTAAATGTCAACTGTCAACAGCATTCAGTTTTCTATTTGTCAACAATATTCAGTTCTCTATTGTCAACAAATGTCCACTTGGTGACAATATAAAACTTACATGTGTGAAAAATAATAAATGTCAATAAATTTTATTAGCTTATATCAAGTGTCAACCAATTCTTCTTGATTCCATATTTTAAATGGCAACAAAGAAAAACTGTCAACAATTGTCATTGATAATTGTTGACAGTTGTTCGACTTGATGACACTTAACACTGTCATCCAATTAAACATATAAAGCCTTTGAAAATTACTTACCTATCATATTACCAATCATGAAGTAATTTCCGATCTACATCTGGATAAAAAGAGTGTTTGGGCTTCCTAGGAAAAGGTGGCTTCTGCTTCTTCTTCTTCTTCTTCTTCTTATCTTCATTCTTCTCTTTCTTTTTGTTTGCCTCATTCTTCTTTTTCTTTTCCTCAGTGAAGGGAGTTAACACAACAGCACTAGGTTTCTTATTCCTTGAAGATTTCCTTGTGTCTAGTGGAGAATCAACATCTTCACTATCTTTGACACTGTCCTCTTGATCTTCTCCAATCAAAGAAGCAAATAAATGACCATGCTCAACAGGCTGAGATCAATTATCCTTGATGTCTTGCAAAATAGGTCGTAGCTCAGAATCTAACTCAGCACACATTTGAGCTAACATTTCAGAGTTCATATCACTGGAATTCTCCTTTCGTTCTTCACCCAAATCATCCTTTGTAACACCTAATACATCTCCCTCATGTTCCTCCTTGTCAACTTCACCAAAAATACACTTTTTTCCACCTACTACATCACCCTCAGGTTCATCCTTGTCAACTTCACCAGTTATAATCTTTTTTCACCTACTACATCACCCTCAGGTTCACCCTTGTCAACATTCACCAGAGATACTCTTTTTCTCACCTACTATTTCGCCCTCAAGATCCTCCTTTTCCACTACACCAGATATACTCTGTCTCAGGATTAGAAACATCATTATTTGCACCCTCACCGGAATCCTTATTGAGAGCAGGGAGCTCATCACCAACAGTACCTTCCTTTCCAACATCAACAACAATATTTTCTCCATTATTTGACAAAGTCTCATTCTCAACAACAAGAAGATCGTCAACAACTTCCTTTCCAACATCATCTTCCTTTTCAACAACATCTTCTTTACCTATATCCTTTGTTTCTTCAACTGTATTAAACAATAATAAACGTCAGCAAGCATATTAAGTGCAATAGATCACAAATGAAAGCAAAACTTCAACATAAAATTCATAAAAAATATTCAATTACAACAAATATGAGCATGTGTCAACATGAATAAAAGAATGAACTATTGTCAACAATATATATTAAGGTTTGTTTTAGAATGTCAACAAATTTCAAAATGAAGAAAGAATATACAAGATTACCAAGACTTGGAATCGATTGGTCTGTATCTTTCTTTCCAATGCAAGTTTGAACTTCCACAACATCTTCCGGATCAGAATCTGAATCTAAAGCATCATAGACCAGACATCTAGCAACTAAACTCTTATGAATGTAATCAACTTGATTTGACACATGATCATTTTTCATCTCCAAAGTATTTAGCTTGAATTGAACATCTTGTACCCATTGAGGCTCATGCATTTCTTTAAAATTTTCAGCATTCGCCTTCTCTTGGGAAGATAGTGGGACTCCATCAACATTAATGTCAACAAAATTCCCTTGTTCCTTGGCATAGGACAGAATCTTTGCAACTTCAATGTCTTCAACACCCACAGAATCATCATCAACAATATCATTGTTCACATTATTCATCAACTCTTTGTCAACATCATCCTTGTTCAGATTCTCTACCAAATCTTCATCAACGGCATTAACCTTCAAATTCTCTACCAAATCTTGATCAACACCATCTTAATCCACATCATCAGCCTTCAAGCTACCTATCAGTTCTTCATTAACATCATCATTCCTCACCACTAGAGCAAGTTCATCCTCAGATGTTGGCTGATGGTGCACAAAATAAACGCTAAATAATCGAAGGCAAATTAACAAGCATAAAGAAGAAACGAGATAAAAGTATCGCGTTGCACATACGCATATAGAAATATATATGATTGTTTGCATGAAGATGGGTACAATTTGAATTGGCAGGTTCACGTAATCACGTGCGTGCATTTCACTTAAATGCAAACGTGACGTAAGCTTGAGCCCACTATCAAAATATGTATGTGTTCTTGGTTCAATAACCAAAGAGCATGGGCTCGGCCCAATAATCACCCATGTGGGTATTTTGACTTTATCCCACATTGACCCTTAGCCATGAAACTGATCAAGAAAGTGATATAAATTAAAAGATTCTCCCACATCGATCAGGGGGCTGAGGCAACTAGTTCGTTTCACTATAAATAGTGAAAGAGGCAATACTTACTAAAGGTCGAAAATCCCCTCTGGATCGAGAACTATCTCGCTTATCGAAGCTCGACGTGTTTGATTTCCGTGTGAGATCGCGCTATTTACAGTATAAAGTCTAAAGGCTTTTATTTGTAAAGAGTACAAAAACAATCAGTTGAAGGGTGGGGAGGAGGAATAATCCACATACGAAAACCGTTCGGTTGTACGAAATTCCCAAGAGTTAGTATTTATTAAAATCCCGTTCATAGCGCGTATTATATCGGGTTTCAACACTGGCGCCGTCTGTGGGAACCTGCTCTCCCTATCCGACCTAATATCGGGTAATAATCAAGTAAGTGCGTTCTCTTCCCTCTTTAGTTAGCCGCAATATCGGTGCGGCGCCACGGAGTTCGCCCCTGGTGTGCGCGGGCTTAGCCGCAGGCTTTGTGCGGCGCCACGGGGTTCGCCCCTGTTGTGCGCAGGCTTAGCCGCAGGCTGTGTGCGGCGCCACGGGGTTCGCCCCTGGCGTGCGAAGGCTTAGCCGCAATCTCGATGCAGCGCCACGGGGTTCGCCCCTGGCGTGTGAAGGCTTAGCCGCAGTCTTTGTGCGGCGCCACGGGGTTCGCCCCTGGCGTGCGAAGGCTTAGCCGTAGTCTTTGTACGGCACCACGGGGTTCGCCCCTGGCGTGTGCAGGCTTAGCTGCAATCTCGGTGCGGCGCCATGGGGTTCGCCCCCGGTGTGCGCAGGCTTAGCCGCAATCTCGATGCGGCGCCGCGGGGTTCGCCCCTGGAGTGCGCAGGCTTAGCCGTATTCTCGGTGTGGCACCACGGGGTTCACCCCTGGCGTGCGCGGGCTTAGCCGCAATCTATGTGCGGCGCCACGGGGTTCGCCCCTGACGTACGCAAACCTCGTTATGCGCGGAACCGCCGAGCTTCCCGCTCGGGTTGCCGTCGAACCTCGTTATGCGCGGAACCGCCGAGCTTCTCGCTCGAGGTTGCCGTCGAACCTCATTATGCGCAGAACCGCCGAGCTTCCCGCTCGGGGTTGCCGTCGAACCTCGTTATGCGTGGAACCGCCGAGCTTCATGCTCGGGGTTGCCGTCGAACCTCGTTATGCGCGGAACCGCCGAGCTTCCCGCTCGGGGTTGCCGTCGAACCTTGTTATGCACCAATCAACCCCTCGCTTCCCGCTTGGGATTGGGGATTCTCGAAAAGTGCGCGAATCCACCCCTCGCTTCCCGCTTGGGGTTGGAGATTCTCGAAAAGTGGGCCAATCCACCCCTCGCTTCTCGCTTGGGGTTGGAGATTCTCGAAAAGTGCGCGAATCCACCCCTCGCTTCCCGATTGGGGTTGGTTATCCTCGAAAAGTGCGTGAATTCACCCCTCGCTTCCCGCTTGGGGTTGGAAACTCTCAATTCTAAGTGCGCAAATCCACCCCTCGTTTCCTGCTTGGAGTTGGCGATTCTCGAAAAGCGTGCAAATCCACCCCATGCTTCCCGCTTGGGGTTGGATATTTTCGAAAAGTGCGCAAATCCACCCCTCGCTTCCCGCTTGGGGTTGGAGATTCTCGAAAAATGCACAAATCCACCCCTTGCTTCCCGCTTGGGGTTTGAGATTCTCGAAAAGTGCGCAAATCCACCCATCACTTCCGGCTTGGGGTTGGAGATTCTCAAAAAATGCGCAAATCCACCTCTCGCTTCTCGCTTGGGGTTGAGAACTCTCAAAAAGTGCGCTAATCCACCCCTCGCTTCCCGCTTGGGGTCGGAAACTATCTTAAAGGATGAGGTCCTAACAATCTAAAGGATGAGGTCCTAAGTCTCTAAAGTGAACGAGGTTCGCTAACTCTCAAAGGACGAGGTCCTAACTCTCTAAAGTGAACAAGGTTCGCTAAACCTCAAGAGGACGAGGTCCTAACTCTCTAAGCGAATAAGGTTCGCTGACTCTCAAAGGACGACGTCCTAACTCTCTAAAGTGAACGAGGTTCGCTAACTCTCAAAGGACGAGGTCCTAACTCTCTAAAGTGAATGAGGTTCGCTAAACCTCAAGAGGACGAGGTCCTAACTCTCTAAGCGAACGAGGTTTACCGACTCTCAAAGGACGAGGTCCTAACTCTCTAAGAAAATGAGGTCCGCTAACTCTCTAAAGAGATGAGGTCCCAACTCTTGAAAAGTGTGCGAACTCCACCTAATCTCGGGTTTAGATCGCGTTGCACAAGTTGCAAATCGATAAAGCATGCGCACTTGTTTATTGTCTCGTTGCCCTCGTGGAACGAGGACACCTGGCCAAGGGGTTGTGATGGTGCGCGAAATAAACGCGAAATAATCAAAGGCAAATTAACAAGCATAAAGAAGAAACGAGATAAAAGTATCGCGTTGCACATACGTATATAGAGATATATATGATTGTTTGCATGAAGATGGGTACAATTTGAATTGGCAAGTTCACGTAATCACGTGCGTGCATTTCACTTAAATACAAACGTGAAGTAAGCTTGAGCCCACTATCAAAATATGTATGTGTTCTTGGTCCATCAAGCAAAAAGCATGGGCCCAACCCAATAATCACCCATGTGAGTATTTTGACTTTATCCCACATTGACCCTTAGCCATGAAACCGATCAAGAAAGTGATATAAATCAAAAGCTTGTCCCACATCGATCAGGGGGCTGAGGCAACTAGTTCGTTTGACTATAAATAGTGAAAGAGGCAATACTTACTAAAGGTCGAAAATCCCCTCTGGATCGAGAACTATGTCGCTTGCCGAAGCTCGACGTGTTTGATTTCCGTGTGAGATCGCGCTATTTTCGGTATAAAGTCTAAAGGCTTTTATTTGTAAAGAGTACAAAAATAATCATCTGAAGGGTGGGGATGAGGAATAATCCACATACAAAAACCGTTCGGTTGTACGAAATTCCCGAGAGTTAGTATTTATTAAAATCCCGTTTATAGCGCGTATTATACGGGTTTCAACATTGGCCTTTTAAACTTACTCAATAAGGTTGGCGTACTACAAACAGGTTGGCTCAACTTAACTCTATTAACCTGATTATCTAGCTGAACTTTAACATCTTGATGTTGTTCAACCCTAACTCGACTCTTAGCTTCAACCTTAAGCTTTTTGCCCTTATATTTGTCAACAACATCCTTCTTCCTACCTTTGCCACCATCAGAACTCCTCAATGCTCCTTACCTTCATCCACATTACCAGAAATCCTAGAACTCTTCCTCTTGAGCCTGACTTTTTGTTCTTTATTTTGTTGTTGTTTCACATCAACCGACAAATTCTTATCCACTTTTTTGAACTCTAAAGTCTTCAGAGTTAAGACAAAATCAGCCAAGTCATCTTCTGTAGAAAAGTCAAGCTCTGCATCATTAACGTTCCTCGTCAATGCTTCATAAATCTTTTCTTACTTCGCCATGATTCTTTCAATCAAATCATCAAAAACAACATCACCAACCTCATTTGGATATTCACAATTCATGAACTATAGAAACTGTGAATATGGAGGGTAAACACAAACCATGAAAACAAGGATAAAAACATTGGCAAAGAACATTATTATCATCATATGTATTGTCAACAAAATTGTAATGTCAACAAAGTTGTTAAACTATCAACAACGCAATGTCAACCATCTAATGTACTGTCAACAATGTAAATGTCATCCAATGTAATGTCAACAAAACTGATAAACTATCTTGTAAGCCATGCAGTGTCAACAATGAAATGCAGTGTCAATAATGTCAATAAATGTATTGTCAACAACGTAAATGTCATCAAATGTAATGTCATCCAATGTAATGTCAACAAAACTGATAAACTATCTTGTCAACTATGTAGTGTTAACAATAAAATGCAGTGTTAACAATGTAAAGGCAAACTTAATATCATCCAATGTTGTATATCATATGTCAACACATAACTAGACCTGTCAAAACATGACCCGACCCGAAAAATTAACCTGACCCGCCCGAAGTTTTTGGGTTCAAACCCGACCCGAAAATCACTAGGTCAAGAATAACTCGAACTCGGTCGACCCAAAAAAAACTGGGTTGGGTCACCAACCCGTTGGGTTGACTCGTCCAACCCGATAAAGTATTGTTTCAATTAAAAATCCAATTATTTATTATAAACTTTGCATAAAATTATTATTTTATTATTATTAAATACTATTTTATGTAATATTAATTTACTTATTTTAATAAAAATAGAGATAACGGTTCACAAAATTGACGATCATGACCCGTTGGATCAACCCGAACTCGTACCAAACCCGTAACAACCCGGTCCATATGAACCCGGAGATTTTACGACCCGACGACCCTAGACCCGTTTTGACCCGAACCCGATTGACCCAAACTTGAACCTGACCCGCCCGACCCATTTGACAGGTCTAACACATATGATATTATGTCAACTATGAAGTGTCAACAAAAATTAAAAATGACTTTCAAGTCATGAATAAATTGTCAACATACCAATTTTATTTCATTAATACAATGATTAATCTTCTCATTATAGGATGAAAAACATACCAATTTCTTTTCCTTTATTTCAAAAAGTGTCGAATGCCTAATATGAACTGAGCCGCCACTCCAATGCAGCATATAAGAGACTTCTTTTGGATTTTTACAATCAAACGAACAAACATCTTTAAAAACAAGGAAAGTCTCCAAAATCCAGACCTATACACCAAAAGAAAATTGAACATAAATTAGTTATAGAAATTTCATAACAATTAAAATACAAACAAAGCAGCACAAATCAAATCAATACCATAAACACTATGGGATATCTATATAGAGTGTAACCATATCTATATGTTGGATCAATGAATTTCGAATAATCACGTGTAGTTTGATTCAACTGCATCATGCTTGAAATCAATTCAGATAAGAGGCCAAGATATTTTGCATTAACATCCGCGTCCTTGCGTCGAGGCAACAAAATCCCCTCAACAATCAACCACTGAGCAAGCTTCAACTTTATTCCTTCACCTTTAGCTTTTTCGAAAATGTTAACCAATTCTACGAATGAACACCTACTACAACCAAGCTCCTTCGGCATATCAGCTGGAGCAATCTTAGGAAGCGCATCTTGCGAAAAATTTAACCCAGTCACAACAGTAAAATCATCAAGAGAAAACCAACAAACACTCACACCTATTTAAACCACATCTTATGCTCGTACTTGGTTTCTAACTCATGCAATAACACATGATGAATGAGTTGGGAATGTAAATGCATCCTACCACCAAACTTAACAACAGAACCAAGGCAACCATTGGACACTTTATTCCAACTGTCAATTGAGAGATGTTTCTTAATGGTCTCTAAAACATAAACTTTGTTGTAGTTTTTAACTTTTCCCGGATAATGTTTGGATGGAGGTAAAACATATTTAATTTCCTTCTGTTCCATAATTCAACCTGAAATCAATCATAGAAAATGGTCATCAATAATACAATTGTCATCAAAATCAATCATAGAAAATGGTCATCAATAATACAATTGTCATCAAAATCAACATATGTCAATAGAATATAAGATCAACGATTGTCAACAACATTCGCAAATGCAATCACATATATCATCAACAATTACAATTGTCAAAAATCTCAATAAATGTCAACAATGCCTTGAAAAGTAAACAAAAATTTAGATCCAAGCCTTCTAAAATTACATATGTCATAAAAAAAGAAGCAAATGTCAACAATCTCTACATTGGTCATCAAAGCATTGCATCTGTCAACAAAAGGCTCAATTACCATAAAACATGTGTACAAATAAACCAACTAAATCAAATGTCATCAAAATCAACATACACCAAGCAATATTGTCAACAAAAAGTACAATTGTCAACAAAGAACAACATACCACCAAAATAATCAACATTATCTAAACCTACGCATAAAATTAAAACTGTCAACACAATTCCAACACTAAAAGCAACAATTGCACAATTGTCAACACAAATCTAAACTGTCAACAAAATCTAAAATGTCAACAAAAAGTAAAAAATGATCAAATGTCAAAACAAAATCGTAATAGATTAAAGCCTAAAAGCGAAATCAAAACAACAAAACTCACCACTATAACAACAAAGAGCATAAAACCTTAACAAATAAACAAAACACAAGCACATGCAAACCACAAAATCAAAACAACTTCTCAGAAAAATAAACAACAACAAAATACGGCTCTAATCGACGACAATGAAGCAAATTGACAAACATTTTACCGTTGACGAAGCAAATGTCCTCCTTGGAATGAAATTACTCGTCAACAACAAAAGATAATCGACGAACAACTGTAATGCAATTGAAGAGAGATTCAAAACGCATAATCGACGGAAAAGAGCACCGAAATCGTCGAAATTGAGACTGTAAGTTGAATAATTCAAAATCGTGGAAGTTGAATGTTGAATCGTGGAAGTTGAGAGTAGAGTGGGAAATGTGGAGAAATAAAAACGGTTCATTCGAGAGTTACAAGAATAATAAAAACATAAAAGCTTACTTATTGTAATAAACGAGCTTTAGGAGGACTTTTGGGCCAATTCCCTCTTTAGGGTGTAATTAGGGGTGGTAATTATAGACAATAAGTACATATATAATAGAATAAACATCCTAAAAGAATTTTTATGTGTAGGTGTTGTAGGTGTTCATATTATATATTGAAACACTTATAATAAATTTGTAATAAAATCTATTTATATGTATTAATAGTAAGCTTGACAATAGTTTGAATTATCTTTTCAACCAAGAAAATAAGGAACTTATTTTGATAAAGAAAAATAGTCCAAGCAATTTAAATAATATTTTTTTTTAAAATTAGACATAATGATCACAATGAAACTTAAATTTTAAATTTAAAAAAAATACAGATTATTTTACAAATTAAACATATACAATAAATTCTCCTTGTGTTTAAATTTATTTTATTATAGCATAGATTAGAAAAACAAATAGCCATAATGCTCCTTATGAAACTTCTTCAAAAAGAAGGCTGTTAACCATTGTTCTATGCACTGTTCTAAAAATCCCTTCTAGGTCCCGTCTAGGCCCCACCTAGTCACTAGAAGGTCCTAGCTCGCCTAGCCGTCCAGACCGCCTAGGCACCCGTTTAGGATCGCCTAGGAAACCGTTCAGGTTGTCTAGACGGTAGGCGGTCCCTCTTCACCCAGGGTCCGCCTAACATTTTTTAGAACATTGGCTCTATGATACTCCGAAGTAGTTTTGATTAAAAATAAAAGCTCAATAAAAAATCTATAATTACGTGCATAAATTTAATATGTGCAATAAATATTTCTTATACAAATTAGAGTGTAATGTGTGGTTAAAGGGGAGATGTTGGATCTCAATCAACCAATGATGATTAATTAGACAACAAAATAAGAAAAAATGGGGAAGGAAAGATTGAATTAAATCTCACTGGTTTGAATGTGGGGGGTTGAATTTTAAATTTTGAAAGTTGCTAAATTAAATCCTGCACGATTTTAGGGATTGATCGATAAGAGTGAGAAGATTTTTAGAAAAAATAAAAAATCGATTTTTACAAATACAAAACCTCTGCAGAATCATTAAATATCTATTAGTCGAAGTTTGAATAACTCAAGATGCTTGTATGAATAATTATATAATCGTAGAATATTTATAATCGAGGTTTGAATAACTCAATTTGATTGTTTAAATAACTCAATTTGATTGTTTGAATAATTATAGAATCATAAAATATTTAAATTCGAGGTTTGAATAATTCAATATGATTGTTTGAATAATTATTGGATTGAATATGTTTTAACGTTTGCATTATTTAGGTTGAATAAGTATTCGTCTAACCGTGAAATCAATTTGTTATATGTTGAATAGTTGCATATTAAAATGGGTGGATACGACAAAAATATGAATCTTATATGAACATTGAATATATAAATGTAATATATTGAATAAGTCAAAATGGGGATGATTACATCTCGAATATATACTACAATGAATTTGAATAAGTACTTCTATTTTTTCTGAATGTACACTGATATGTCGAAAAAAAACTAATCATTGTCGTTGTCTGCAAACTTCACCCGCTTATACTTCATCGACATTCTTCAATAACTGTATAAGACACACATACATGAATAACAATTCACGCATAACATAACACGTATATATGAATAACGGAATACATATATATAAATAACAAGTCACACATGTATGAATAACAAGAAACACATGTATGAATAACAAGTCACACGTGTATGAATAACAACATATGCATTCATGAATAACAAATAAAACATAGATGAATAACAAGGCATGTATATACAAATTACAAAACACGTATAGATGAATAACAAGTCATACATATATTAAAAACAAAATCAATCGTAATTGAAGCTTGTCGAAATCGTCTACCCCAAAAAACACCTACATGAAACAAATTATAAAGCCAAATCGAACCCGACAAAACATGCATATATATGAATAACAAGCCACATATATATATATATATATATGATTAACAACATATTAATAAATATGAATAACTTGTTCAATATGGTTTTAAATAGTAATATAAGCATATATTGACATGAATAATATAGACTATTGAATAACCATTACAATGTTTCTGAAAAACAACAGTTCATATCATGAAAAAGTTGTCTCTCTATATTATGTTATGATGTGAATAATCATTACAATGCTTATGAAAAACAATGTTGAATATCTTGAAAAATGTTTGAATTCTTCTATATTGTTATACATCGGTCTGTGTAAACACACTAGAATAACTCATTCTAATGAATTGAATAATTGTATTATACTGAACCAAAATATAATTAATGATAATGTTATATGATTTAAACAACAACTTTCATTTTCTTGAACCATAAATTTCATTCTTTTGAACAATAATGTTATTTTAAAGTAAAGAAAACACACCTTTTTGTGAAATCATGCTCCATTCTTCATTCTCACAAAACACATATAGATGAATAAAAAGGCATGTATATATGAAAAACAAAATCCATCGTGATTCTATATACATATTATGATTATAGGAATAACAAAACACGTATAGATCAGACAAGGCTAAACACAACATGAATACCTAAATTGAAGGAGCACTCCACTTGGAAGTGAATGATGGATGAACAATCTAAACGCAACAAGAATACCTAATAGTCCGCCTCTTTTGTAATCTTCGCCTCCTTCATCTTTCGATGTGTAATCGCTCTCGCTCTCGCTCACTTCTTCCTCCTTTTCAACCACCAGAGTCGACACCTCCAAAATCCATCGTGATTCTATATATGAAAAACAAATTCGCCGGAGTTCTTCGAATCTTTCAAAATCGTCACCATGGGAGAGAAATTGTCACCGAGAGAGATCTGTCGTTGAGAAAGAGAGAGATCGATAGAGAGAGATAGTAACTAGAATATATGAGAGAGATCTTATTAAAAGAATAATAATTATTCAACCTAAAATCAAGGGATTTGTACCAAATTTGGTTTGTACCGAGAGAGAGAACGTGTTTTAAATGGAAATTGTGACTTTTTTCCTATAATAAAGGGATTTGAATCAAATCAGAAATTATAAAAATAATTCTAGCGGGATTCTCTTTAATCTGGTGTATCATATCCATACAATTTATGTACACACATTTTAAATTTAATCATGACCATTTATTCTTTCAAATTAGACGGTTTAAATATAACCACATGGTTTACTCTAAACAGGCATTTCACTAGAGTGAAGATCTATTTTTTTAATGTTATATACTTATATAGTTATATATAGATACCCGGTTAAAGTCTATCGGGTTACCTGTCACTAGGGGTGTCCAAATCCATCCGGTTAACCGGGATTTCAGTTAACCGAATTTCGGTTAAGCATGATTTCGGTTAGTTAAAACCATGAACCGTAACCGAACCGTTAATCCTGGTTAACCATAGTTCGGTTAACCAATTTTTAGGTTCGGTTTTCTCGGTTAACCGATAACCATTTTTGTGATTTTATCTTAAATAATTAAAACTAAAATAATAAATTTTGAATAAAAAAAGTGATCAAGCAAGACTTTTATTTTAACTATGTACTTATACCATATTGTTTTGGTTGTTATAAACAAATATCGAGGGTATAGACTATGTTGTGTGAAATCGAACATTGTGTGTATTATTTTTTATCGCATTAAGTTGAATAAGCGAGTCTTATATCATTGAGAAGTGGAAAAATAGTGTGTAAATTGTTAAATTGGAGAAGGAAAGACCCGAGCTACATTAGACCTGGGCCCGATTCCGATCGGTTTCTCCCGGTTCCGATTCTGGTTCGGAACCAAAAATTTTTAAATATAAAAAAATAAAAAATTGGGCCTTAAATCCCTTGATCGTTGCGATCGCGGGTTACCCACACCGCAATCGCGGGTGAAGAACCGCGACCGTGGGATGGTTGCCGCGATCGCGGTGTGGAGATCGGATCAAGGCAATTAAGGCAATTGTTCTTCAAAATAAAAAAAGTTGGATAATTAAAGGGCTTGGACTTAAAATTAAGTTGCCTACGTATTCTCTCGGGGTTATATAGGAATAAAAGCCCATGTATTCTCTTACCTTTCGCTATAAAACCCCGCTTTGCTTATCATCTACGTCGATCCATTGGAAATGGCGGAAGTGCTTTGGGATTGGGAGTCATCGTCTCGGTCGCCGAGTCGGATGTTTCGGATACCTCCGTCTTTTGTTGACGGATTTCCGCCTTCTTCCAATCACATACACACACTTGGGCTTCCAAGACAGTGGGCTTTAAACTCGATCGTTTTGCATCTAGGACGTGTCCTCCTTCACTAAATGTTTGCTCCACCGATACGGTCGAGGCAGGAACAACAAGCACTTGAGCCACGATCTTGACCAAGGTTGGGAAAGTATTCTTGTGGGTCTTCCACCAAGCTAAAATATCAAATTTTCCTTCACCAAACTCAAAGTGGGTTGTTAGATATGTTTCAAACTCCGCATTCGAGCTCGAATGTCTCGGTCTCTTTGTAAGGCTATGTGTAATACTAGCCCCCCACTTTTTAGTAGCACCGAGGGCACTCGAGCTCGAAGAGGAGGATGAATGCGGAGGTAATGGAGAAGAACTAACACTAGAAGATTATTCGGTAACCAATTCCTCAATTGATCTTCTAACTTTACTAAATATATCCCCAACACTAGCAATATCATCATTAACATCCAACTCCAACGTAACACTAGCAATATCATCATTAACATCCAACTCCAATGTATCATAATAACCATTCAAAAACATTTCTAAACCACTCATCTTAAACCTAGGATTAAACACACAAGCAACAAGATAAATATCGGGTATAACTTTATAATAGGTCAACCATTTCACTCTCATAGCATCAATAACACCACAAAGTTCGAGAAATTTACGCCCCTCACAAAAACCACCCGCCACATTGAATGCTTCAAAACAAAACAAATGAGCATAAGATTTATAAACATGACTAAAAGTTAATGTTGCATCATGAAATATTCTCAAAACTTCTAAGACTTTATAACAATAATCCCAAGATTGAGAAATAATGGCATTGTCGGGAAAATATATGGAGGTAAAAGAAGTTAAAACTTCTTTGTAAGGCATGCATGCATGAAGTAGTTTAAAAGTGGAGTTCCAACGGTGGCAAACATCTTTTGGAAAAGTTCGGTGTGGAACACCTTTTTGATCACAAAACGCTTTCCAATCTTGGGCGGTTCGGGGGCTATCCCACATACAAATAACAACATATCTAATAGGAGCGATTAAACCTGACATAACATTTAAACCATCTTTGACACATAGGTTTAAAATATGACAAACACATCTTAGATGAAAATACTTCACTCCAAGAATTGGTTGACAATGCGGAATCAAATCTTGGATTGAAGCGGTGTTGTTAGATGCATTGTCAAATGAGATAGAAAAAACTCGATGAAGAAGTTTATACTCTTCCAAAATAGTACAAATAATATTACTAATCATTAAAGCGGTATGAGAAAAATCAAAACTCTATAAGCCAAAACACGTTTTTGCACAACAAAATGATCATCAATAAAATGACATGTTAAGCCCAAATATGAAAGATTTTGCCAATGATCACTCCAAATATCACTACAAATTGAAACTTTAATACATTTTGAGCAAAAAAACCAACCAATGCCATTTTACGGGTTTTATATGCTTTCATCACATTTTTTACCGACTTCCTAGTAGTCAGTTTATAAGTGTACATGATTAGTCATCCAATTGTTAAATCCTAACTTTTCGGCAAAACTAAATGATAAGTGATCAACACAAATAGACTCGGAGAAGGCATACATGCTATCATTATGGTTATAAGTAAATAAACGAGGGTTATAATGAGGATTAAGGGAGGAAGAAGTTGCAAACCCGGAGAGTTGAGATTGTCCTCGCATCATGCCTAACTTGTCGGGGTGTGCTCTCTTCATGTGCTTTGACAATGTTCCATAGCCCGATCCCGACAACCATGTGTAATTCTTAGGACAATAGTTACAATGAACTTTAAATTTCTTGGTAGATGCCTCATAAGCTCCCTTTCGAAAATGTTTTGTAAAAATGTCGGATTTAAGGACTGGAGCCTCACCCTCGGTCGCCTCGGATCAATGATCCACATCCACTCCCTCATTTTCATCGGGAGCGGACGATCCCGGTTGTACCATATTAGGATCCGAGAAGTCCGACAAGTTAATATGGGGTACAAATTCTACATTTGCACCACTCTCTTGTGAGCCAAATTTTTTATCAATGTTAAGAAATCCTTCCATTTTCTTAAAATGTAACTAAACAAGTAAGCAAAGAGTAAGGTGTGGTAAAGAAATATGTAACTAAGAAGATAACGAATCTTAAAATTACAAAGCAATAAGATGTAAGAGACAATTGTGTTAATTTTTTGAAAGAACAATTATGAAAACAATTGTAAGAACTAGTAAAGATTGAGCGATTGAGAATTGAGTGCTTTGTAAACTTGAGAGATTGAGAGAGATTGGTAGTGTGGGTGGGAATTGAGAGCTTTGTAAACTTGCGAGATTGAGAGAGATTGGTAGTGTGGATGTGAATGAGATCATGTAGTGAGTATTTATAGAAGAAACTTATCAACTAGCCGTTGGAATTATGAACTAGTCGTTGAAAACTAGTCGTTAAAAACTAGTCGTTGGCATTTAAAGCAAAACAGGTCGCGATCGCGGTTTCCCATTCCGCGTCCTGGGACCCGCAGTTTTGGTTTTTGCCCAAAACCGAAACTTTCTGTTGAAAAAACCGCGACCTGATTTGGAATTCGTTCAAAAAATATAGCCGTTAACCAGGAACCGCCGGTTCTCCGGTTCCGGGGGCGGAGGAACCGCCGAACCGGAACCGCCGGTTTCCCGTCGGTTCCGGAACCGACGGTTTGCCGGTTAACCGGTTCACCCAGAACCGGACCCATGTCTAAGCTACATCAACACCTTGAAGATCATAGAGTTTAACTACTAAATAAAGCAAAATAACTAATATTTGAAAAAATATTAATATTGTCTCGGTTTTTCGGTTAACCGCTATATGTAAAGTCATGAACCGATACCGAATCAATAAACCGAAATTATTTTCGATTCGGTTAACCAAACAGAGAACTTTTAAAAAGTCGGTTGGTTAACCGAAAAATTAACTGATTTTTGATCGGTTAACCGAAAACCTTCGATTGCCTACAAAAACGCCCTCCACAATCCAGTCTCACCCATCTATATTTTACACTCTTTTCCCCGCCTATTGCCTACAAAACCTTCGATTCGCAGCGTTTTGGCGTTACATATACTTGAATATTTTTAATCGCCCATATACAATGAGCGAGTGAGCGAGTGAGCGACATTCACAACACCAACAACCTAACAAATCGAAAAGAGGAAGAAAAGGGGAAAAAAAAAATATAATCTCTTCCTCCTCCCCTCAGAAAATCGAGAAGTGTTTTATTTGTCGATTTGTCTTTTCTATTTGGTGATTTTTGCATACTGTTATTCTCTTCAAAATCGAGTTGCTGCTGTTCCATAATTTTGAAGGCACAAAACAAGTTTGGAGAACAGGTAGTTTTATTTTTGCTGAAGAAAGAGACCAAGTAAGAGGCGATCCTTTATCTTGTAAGTATTTCTCTTTCACTTTTGTGATATTTGATGTGATATCATCTGTTTTGATACGCAATTTATGTTGCTTAAATTTGAAGTAATGCGAAACCTTTCTATACTTTCTTTTTTGTGGAGTTTTTCTATATGGAGGATTTGTTTGGGCGTTGATCTGGTTTTTCCCAACTTTAAGAACGTTTAGGTGGTTCAGTTTTGCACTTCGGTGCTTGATTGTTGTCTTTGATTTGGTTGGATCTGCTTTTGTGTGTTGGTTTCAAGCTCTATTAATGGCAGGTTTGATTTTAATTTTGTAGTTCTTTGATGTTCTGGAAAATTGTTAGTTGCAGTTGATAGCCATGCTTTTTGAAGCGAGAGAGAAGCCGTAGAGGTTTAGAATAATAGAGTTGATATTTTTTCCGGAGAAGATAGAGAGATGAAGAGGGCTCGACAAGATGTGTACGTGGGCTCTCAACTCAGGCGACCTCAACCTGTCGTTTCTTATCGCGGGGAGGAGTAAGTTTCCCGTCTCTCTCACTTTCAAAATTTGAGATGAGCTGCGTTTTATTTACAAGCTATCTGCACCGACTAATATTAGGATGCATTCAAATCAACTGATTGATCTTATATTCGATTTATGTATTCTGGTATAATTTAAAAGATGACTTTTCTCATTAACGTTGATTTGATGTTAATCATGAATCTGAGGGTGAAATGCCCAGCTATTCCCTTCTTCTTCTTCAGACAAAAGATTTGATCTTTTCAAGCAGAGCCATCTGTCTCTCTGGGTGCTGTGGGGGTGGGTGTTAATTAATAGGTTAAACTAATGTTTTAGAAGTTAACTAGTTGATGTCTGGATTTCTCTTGTGCATTTAAAGGGCTGACTTTCATTTACTCTTTACGTTTTGTTTTGGGTGGAAGTAAAGATCTGCACAACCTCAACCTCAACCTCAGATGGCTAATGGTGGTACTGGTAGTAGTAGTGTGCAGAAACTGACAACAAATGATGCTTTAAATTATCTAAAGGCTGTCAAAGACATGTTTCATGACAGAAAGGACAAATATGACGAGTTTCTTGAAGTCATGAAGGATTTCAAAGCCCAGAGGTAGTATCAAGCTTTTTTTTTTTTTTGAAATAGGTAACCCTTTTGTGGGGACTGCAGATCTACTAATGACTCTGTGCTTTCTGTAGAATTGACACTGCAGGCGTGATTGCAAGAGTAAAAGATTTGTTTAAAGGGCATCGAGATCTAATCCTTGGTTTCAATACCTTCCTGCCAAAAGGCTATGAAATCGTCCTTCCGGAAGAGCCTACTGTGAAGAAACCAGTTGAATTTGAAGAAGCAATAAATTTTGTTAACAAAATTAAGGTAACATATATTATATATTATTTAATGCAAATTATTGTATGGAATTTAGGTTAATGCCATGTGTTGTGATGCAGGCACGTTTTCAAGGTGATGACCGCGTGTACAAGTCATTTTTGGACATCTTGAACATGTATCGCAGAGAACATAAGCCAATTGAAGAGGTTTACAAAGAGGTGTGTTTAAACTCCTTTCTGTTAGGTTATGCTGTTGATTCTATCATTCCACTTAATTGTTCTATCTTGTGCAGGTTGCTTCACTCTTCAAGGACCATCATGACTTGCTCACCGAGTTCACTAATTTTCTTCCCAATGAATCAAAAGCAGTAACTGGTGTTGCATCTGGTAGGAATTCTATCTTGCGAGAGAAGAGTTCAGCAACGCTCACATGCCAGCAAATGCATGTTGATGGGGTAGGTTTGTTTCCATGGTATCACTTCTTCTTTTGGCCCTGGCTGTCTTTGTAATATCCTGTAAATTTGTGGTTCTTCCAGGATAGGAACGCTACTCCTGACCGACATTTAGTGACTGACCCTGATAAATCACTGATGAGATGTGACAAGGAGCTGCGAAGATGTAATGATAAAGACAGAAATACGAGAGAACCTGAAAAAGAAGGTCAAGATGATGATGGGAACTTCAATAACATGCACCCGCTATCCAATAAATGTAAAGCTGATGAGGATGGAGAAGGTGCTGAAAATTGTGGAAAGCAAGGTTATGCCTCTTATTATGATGACAAGGGTAAGTTTAAAAGTAAGCATTCTGTATCTGCAATGCTTCTTTGCTCTCTTCCTTGCTATTTGGGGAATTTTTCTTGTAATAGAAAAAAAGCTTATTAAGTTTGGCTGAATATATGTGGGTATTGCTAATTTGTAAACAATGATGTCGCTATTTATTGTCCTTTCTGCAGCTCCTTTTTTCAAGTTAATAATGAATTTCTATCTTTCTATCTTTGTGGTTTTTGCTTGAATATTTGTGGCACACCCTCTTTTCGCTAATAAAGATATCCTTAATTTCAATCAAGTTTGTTTCTTATTTTTGTTTATCTGAAGGTAAATATTATCAAGAATTTGCTTTCTGCGAGAAAGTAAAGGACAGAGTGCAAAGTCCTGTTGAATATCAGGAATTCTTGAAGTTGCTGCAAGCTTATAGCAAGGAGATAATTTCAAGAAAAGAATTGCACACCGGGGTAGGTTATGTCTCTTGATTTCTAATTAAATGATTTTTAAATGGATAGCCATTGACAATTCATCCTTATTCACAAGCAGTTAATATATACTGCAGAAATTTGATTGTTTTTGTATGGCATTTTGAATTATTCACTATGAATATCCTAATTTAGTTGGTTTTTTAGGTCTCGGGTATACTTGGACAATATCCTGATCTCATGGAAGGCTTTGATCAGTTTTTGGCTCGCTGTGAGAAGATTGGTAATAGTTTAAAGTTTAAACCTGTGTGTTTATATTGGCTTGCCTTTCCTTTCCTAAACTGATTCTGACTACATCCACTTCTGCAGATGTATTTCTGGCTGATTTAAACAGAAGTATGCTAAGTTTCCTGTTTTTTATTCAATTTCTGTTGCTTATATGTTTCAACCTATCATAATACTTTATTCAATGTATCTAGAAGAGCGGAACAATGGCCACTTGGAAAGACCCTTGAAGATTGATGGCAGAGACAGACAGCAGGATCGAGAAAGGGAGGATAGGGATAGAATTAGAGATCGTGAAAGCAGAGAGCGCCCTGATAAGAGTATAGTCTATGAGAGTCGGGTCTCTGCATCATTTAACAAGGAATATATAGGAAAACCTATTCAAGAACTTGACCTTTCTGATTGCGAGAGGTGCACACCAAGTTATCGCCTTCTTCCCAAGAATGTAAGCCGCTGCTTGTCGAAATTTTGATAGATCTGATTTCTCAACTCAATGTATTTGTATTGATCTTTGACATCTGTGAATTTTATTCTCTAGTACCCAATACCTGTGGCGAGCCAGAGGACAAAACTTGGCTCTGATGTATTGAATGATCATTGGGTATCCGTAACTTCTGGAAGTGAGGATTACTCTTTCAAACATATGCGCAAAAACCAGTACGAGGAAAGCCTTTTTCGATGTGAAGATGACAGGTACATTTAGTGAATATGTTCTCTCATCTTCGAAGTGTTTTAGATATTACAACTGTGTTTCTTCTGTTTATGGAGGGAGTGGGAGTGGGACCAGCATAGGGATTAAAAGTTGTTGCTATTACTTGAGTTCATCTTTTCATGATATTTGCTGACACGTGGCATTCTCTATAGTGCTATTTTAACACAACTAGATTATTCTGTGTCCCAATATTTAATATACTTCAGAAGAATCGGAGTACTTATATGGACTTTACTCAGTTTAGATAAATTCTCTTGGCTTTTCAACAGGCGGGATGAATCTATGTATTACTTGTGCTCATTAGATATGTGGTCTTTTCTTGGCTTTTTCAGGTTTGAGTTAGATATGTTGTTAGAATCTGTGAATACAACTATTAAGCGGGTAGAAGAGCTTTTGGACAAAATTAACAACAATACTATCAGAACAGATATTCCAATTCGAATAGACGAGCATTTTACAGGTATGGTATTAGTCAGCGATTTTGGATGCCTCATATACTTATTTTGTCCCATTGATTATGTATGGTGCTATCTTCATGCTTATATGTGTTTTGCAGCCATTAATCTTAGGTGCATTGAGCGCTTGTATGGTGACCATGGTCTTGATGTAATGGATGTGTTAAAGAAGAATGCTGCACTTGCTTTGCCTATAATCTTAACACGCTTGAAGCAGAAACAGGAAGAATGGGCTAGATGTCGTGCTGATTTCAATAAAGTTTGGGCTGAAATATATGCAAAGAATTACCACAAATCACTTGACCATCGCAGCTTTTACTTCAAGCAACAGGATACAAAGAGTTTGAGCACAAAAGGTACTATTTAGAATAGATGAGAAATATGCATATAGAGTTTACTACTTATTGGGGCACATCCTCCTACTCATTGGTTGTTTTATATGGTGCCTTTGATAGAGATGTAGTCCCTATATCAATTTTGGTGCATTTTAACTAAATTCAATTATTATTGTCACATAGCTGAATTTCAGTTTTCCTTTCCTTGGGTCTATCGGGCGTATCCTCCTGACATGTTTAGGGTTTGGGTGCCCATCTCGACCCTCTAAATCCTGCATGTGCGGGGACTGTACTGGGGTGATGATGTTGAGAGTTTAAAACTTAGTGGGTTTGTTAACTTTTAATTGCATGAGCCTCAGGTGTTTGTTGTGATGCTGCAGTAATATATTTGATCGAGATTTTCCCTGACATGTTTGTCTATATTATTGTTACATTCCTGGTTCATATTGATCTTTGCATCATGCATCTACTTATTCCCAAATTCTTATTTGTTTGAGGAGCTGTACCTGCTAGTAAGGTGCATAACTATACAGTCTTCTTACACTTTATAATCTGCAGCTAGTTGGATAAATGGCTGACCACCAGTTCAGAGCTTTTTAGGCTGTATGGTTTGGGTACTATATCAGTGACCAAACCCACATAAGAAATAATATACAGATAATGGTCGTATGTAGTATGTACTGAGCTGATTTGATCTCCTTTGTTTTCTGAACAGCCCTATTAGCGGAGGTCAAAGAAATCAGTGAGCTGAAGCTAAAGGATGATGATGTACTTCTAGCTACTTCAGCTGGAGTCAGACAACCTTTGATTCCACATATGGAATTTGAATATGCTGATTCAGGTATCAATGGAGATTTGTATCAGCTCATCAAGTATTCCTGCAGCGAAGTTTGTACTACTGAGCAGATAGATAAAGTAATGAAGATCTGGTCAGCCTTCCTGGAGTCCGTGCTTGGTGTGCCTACACGGACACAGGGTGCTGATTCTACTGAAGATGTTCTAAAGGCAAATCACGTTGCCAAAAGCAGTATTCCTGCTACTGCTGGAGCTGATAGTATTTCCAACAGTCATGCTACTAACTGCGTACAGTCAAATCCTTCCAGAAATGTGAATGGGACTAAATCACCAGAACATTTGGGTTCTCGCAGCAATGGAGTTAAGGAAGATGATAGTCTTGATGCCAGTTGTAATACTGCACAACAGGGTAGAGTGGTTGCCAGTGCAAATGCTATTGATGAAACTGCTGGGTCTTCAAATGATCGGCCAGCGAGCTGTAATGTGTCTCATTCTTCTAGAGCTGAGCAAGTTTCTGAGAGAACAAACATGGACAATACATCAGGTGTGTGGATATACTACTTATACTATGGCAGCTGGACTATTTTTTTTTCTTATTGGTTACCAAGTACATCTAGTGCTCATTATTAATGATATATTCTGAAGCTTAAGATGTCATTTAAATGTTAGGTCTTGGTACCCCCCAATCCAGACCATGCAATGTGATTGATAGTGCTCATGAGGGGAGGACAAATGGTGAAGCTTCACACTCGCTGGAGGTATGTATAACCTGGAAATCAGCTCATCTTGCTGTATTAGTTTATGGGGTTGATAAATTCTTTTTTTTTTTTGGATCTGATCACGAATGGGAAAAATACTTCTTTTTGGGTCTGATCACGAATGGGAAAAATACTTCTATTGTAAGGATCTAATGTAAATGTTGATTATATGATGTTCTGTAACGAACATCATTGTGCTCATGGTTATGTTCTTGCCTGGCACCAATGTTTCATTAGTTGATTTTTTGACGTCCTAGTTTGCTTATTCTTTTTAGGCTATAGCCTGTACAAGAATGCTTGTGCCAAATGGGGTGTTGCAAACTAGTATAGATCACATACAACATGAAGGAACTGATGCACACTCCAAAGTTGAAAGGGAAGAGGGTGAATTTTCTCCAAATCTGGACTCTGAAGAGGACAATTTTGCAGTGTATGGAGATGCTGGAGCAAATATAGCAGATAAACCAAATGGCGGTTCTGTCAGTAGGCCTTATCAAAATAGACTAGGGGAAGAGAGATGTAATGGTGAAGGCAGAGCAGCAAATAAAGCTGATGTTGATGATGAAGGTGATGAAAGCGCTCATAGATTGTCAGAAGAAAGTGAGAATGCCTCTGCAAATGGAGATGTCTCAGTCAGTGAGTCAGGTGAGGGTGAAGATTGCTCTCCTGAAGAGCAAGAGGAAGATGGCAAGGCTGAAAGTGAAGGTGAGGCTGAAGGTGTGGCAGATACCCGTGACCATGATGAAGTTGATGGATCCTCTCTGCCATTTTCAGAACGTTTTCTACAAACTGTGAAGCCGGTTGTTAAGCATGTTACTGCAACTCCACATGAGAAGACAAAAGATTCTCGTATTTTCTACGGAAATGATTCTTTCTATGTGCTTTTTAGACTTCACCAGGTTAGTCTTAATTTTAGTGGAATGTTTTCCATTGGTTATTATGTTGGCTTTGCTGAATCTCTCCTGGGTTCTTTTTCGGCAGATGCTATATGAGAGGATACTATCTGCAAAGAGAAATTCTTCTTCCACTGAGAGAAGATGGAGATCTTCAAATGACAGTGTTCCTAGTGATGTGTATTCAAGGTAATCCCATTAAATGCTTTGTTTTTGGCTTTTCACTTTAATTGAATGCTAATTTCAATTATGGCTTGTATTTGTTACAGATTCATTAATGCACTGTACAGCTTACTAGATGGCACATCCGATAATACAAAATTTGAAGATGATTGTCGGGCCATCATTGGTACACAGTCATATGTACTATTCACTTTAGACAAATTGATATATAAGCTGGTCAAACAGGTAACACAAATACCTTCTCTCACTAATAATAACTTCTCACGCATAATGACATTGTACCAAAAGTCTATTTTTATGCTTTTCAGCTACAAATAGTAGCATCTGATGAAATGGATGGCAAGCTTCTTCTGCTATACGCATATGAAAATTCACGAAGACCAGGGAGATCTGCTGATGTAGTTTATTATGAGAATTCCCGGGTTCTTCTCCATGATGATAATATATATCGAATTGAATGTGTATGATTTTCTCTCTCTATGATCCTCATCTTCTTTAAATCTCTAATACATAAACAAATCTTGGATAAAATTTCCAAATACCAAAAAGAGAACACTGAATGTGAAGTTAATGGACAATGGGTACTCCTAAATATGGCTTTCAATGCCTTGTCTCTACAGCGGTCAGGCACCCCAACACGGTTGTCTATTCAACTAATGGACAATGGGCATGACAAGCCCGAGTTTACAGCAGTCACAGTGGAACCTTCCTTTGCAGCTTATCTAAATAATGACTTCCTGACTTTTACATCTAACAAAAAGGAGAAGTCTGGGATATTTTTGAAGCGGTACAAATAAGTTGATTAAGCGCTGTTCAAATTGTATCTAGTGAAGTCTTGTCTCAGGCTCACATAGTTAGTCATTTACTGATCCAAGCGATGCTTTGTTTTGCAGAACTTTAGGTAAATATTCTTCGGAATGTGAAGCCTTGGAAGGAATTGAAGTTGCCAACGCTTTGGAGTATAAGATATCTAGCAGTACATCCAAGGTAGAGTGTATTTTTCGTGCAATATGATTGGGAGAGAGCCTGTATAGCACTGAAAATGCTTTAGTTGCTGATAGAACCTAGACAATGAAATCAAAGGATAAAACTCTAAAATCAAGAATCTTGCATGCTTAAATTCAAAGAAATAAACTAGAAAAACAAAATTATTAGTTTGGCTTCATAGAATGTACCCCACTTTATGAGTGATAGAGTGGAATTCTGCTGCAGGTGTCGTATGTTCACGATACAGAAGACTTCTTGTATAGGAGGGGCAAAAGGATGAGAAGCACAAGGACAAACAACCAAGGAGTATCACAGGATGGAGTCTCAAAGAAAGCCGAAAGGTTTCACCGGCTGCTTTCTACCTCATAAAGCCTTTATTTTCTGAACCAAAAGAGACTCCTGGAGCATTTCATTACTGCTTCCGGAATATATACAAGCATCGACTTGGCTTTCGTGTGCTCAAGTAATGATGACATTATAATGTCCACATCCTTCTTTCCGGCCTCTTCAATTCAAGAGACCTGGAATGGAAGTGATTGAGCTGTTGGGTAATGTATTTCCATAGCTTTCTTCCCGTCTTTTCCGGCCTAATAAAGGTGACCAGGATTGGCTGGAGAAAGTGTAGATGAGTATTTGTAGTTGGGTGGGGTTTTAGGGAGCAACGAAATGTAAATAGAAGCACTCCTAGAGAAGTTCATTGATTCTCACCGAATTGTTAATCCATTTTTGCATTTGTATTCCTCTGTTGTTAATGCAAAGCTGTCTTTTGTTATGCATGGTGATTTTCCTCCGTAATTGGTTTCTGTTTTAATCAACTAGTGGAGTAGTAGTCAATTTTAACTTTGCATTTAAACCAACTCAATAACGACATTTTTGTTGCTAGAATCATGGGTCCGATTCGGGTGAGAAATGCGAATAAATTTTAGTCGTTTGATAGAAAGAAATCAAGAGTATTTTACTTCAAAATGGGAAAAAATGACATTGATGATTTTTTGGTGAATTATTAGTATATTTTGTTTTAAAAAAAAGAAATGTATAGGACACTTGCAATATACCTCAAGGCAGTATAGCATGTAACAACCAAGTAGAAACACAAACCACCTTCTACTCTCATGATCACTTACAAAGGAAACCCTCAATTCCATAAAACCTAAATTACATAGGATCATCGACCAAATCTCCTTAGACGATAAAAAAACCACACCAGGTCCTGAATGAAATTAGGGCAATAACAAATAAGGAGGAATTGGAACTTCTCATCCACACCTAGTGGAGCCTTTGGTACGCCAGAAATAAGAAAAAATTTTACAACAATGGAACAAACCTAAACAACACGAGTAACATAAACGAATTTACCCAAAAACAAATCAAAGATTGGAATCTCTCAAGAGCACCCCATCCTTCAGGTTCCCAAACCGTCAAAGGGTGTGGAAAAGCAAGAAGAAAACGCGCTAAATGAGAAAAAAAACAAAGAGAGATTACATTAAACTTAATTTTGATGGTGTTGTGTGTGCAAATGGTGTAGCCTCGTTTGGGTTCATTTTCAGGGACTCTGCTGGCTCCCTCATTTCTTTTGACGGATGACTGATCGGTCGGCAGTCTGTTTTGATCTCCGAGACCATCGCCTTACGCCAAGGACTTCTCGAAGCCATTCGTCATGGTTTTCCCCAGATTCAGATTGAAGGCGATAATGTTCAGCTAGTCAAGGCCGTTCTTGGCGATCGGCGCTGCCCGTGAGAAATTGTGATGTTGCGTTCGAACATCCGTTGCTTGTTAGCCCATCAAAACTGGCAGATTGCGCATCAAAATTAACATCTTAGATATATGTTTATGCATCAAAACAACTTGTATGTGCATCAAAATTGACATCTTAGATTTGTGCTTGTGCATCAAAACCACTTGCATATGCATCAAAATACCACAGAAAGTGCCTCTTTTTTATGTATGCGCATCATAACTTGCCGAATGTGCATCAAAATGCTCAAAAACTGAATCTTACTCATGCATGTGCATCGAAACTAATAGTATGTCCATCAAAACTAACTACTGTAAACTACAAACAAAAACTTTATTCATGCACATAAATAAGGTAAAAAGATAAAAAAAAAAGATCAAAATCAATGTACAATGTGCATAAAAAAATTAGACTGATTCCTTATGCACAGGAAAAAAAACGCCCAGCGCACACGAGATTCATACACTTCATGAAGCGTATGACTCAAAGGGTGCTACCCGGGGGCATGCGCTTCACGAAGCGCCACTCTTCATAAAGAGTGACGCTTCATGGGTTTGGGGAGTTTTTCCCAGCGCTACGCCACTGCCGCCATGGAATTAGGTGTGTTTACGTAAATTTGGAAAAAAAATTATATTCATAATATTATTTATATCTTTATGTCATAAGATAGATTACGTATCAAACATTGAATCCCTATATATATTCATAGACCACAAAGTTTATGAGTAAAAAACATAACTTTCACAAAATACAATGGCATCCAATAGATCATATGAAGATGAACCTTATGAAGCGGAATCATCATCATCTTATGAACAGTTGTCATCATCTTTTGAAGAATAAGGAGGAGAAATAGACGTTGATGAAGAAGAAAACGACATAGTCGATGTCAGTTTTTTGTTAAAAAAAACATATATTTAAATTGCAGTTTATAGTTTTATATTCAAAATTTTAAAGATATCGTTATTTGTATTTGTAAATTAAAAAAATTAAAATTTTAATCTTATACATTTGTATTGATTATATTCATTTAGAAAAAATATTATTGTTATTTAATAGTGTAGATTTGAATGGAAAATAATAGTAAAAAATATGTTATTTGTTAAAAACATGGTGTGTGTATTTGCAGTTTAATTGAAAGTAATTTTAATTTATAAATAGGTAAATGAGAGAGATTTTTCTGCTGGCTTTCATCATGATGGGGTGTGCGATAGTCGAGATAAAATGATAGCCTAGGCTAGGCAAGTTGGGCGTGAAAGAAATATGACGTTGCGTATAAAAACGTCAAATGCAAATTTGGTCAGACTAACATGCCATAGGCATGGTATGTATAGACCTGGGAAGAAGGGTGATTTCACCCCTACTGTTACACCGCCTCAGGTGCGAACCCTGTACACAAAGTGCAAATGTAAATTCGAGTTGCTTGGTGTTAGAAGTAAATCGACCGGGAATTGGGCACTAACGGTTGTGTGGAGTTCACAACCACGACCTCCCCACTAGTATGCTTGGCAATTCATTTTCAGGCCGAATGACAAAAGCACAAAAACTGCTTGTGAAGGAATTGAGCTATATATATGTGTCACTTGCTCGTATAGTGGAGCGGTTAGGAAATATTTACCCCGGAAATGTGACATCAAGGAAGCAAGTTTCAAATTTGAGGGCACGGTATTTGAAAGATGATAGTGCAAATCTGACAACCACCCAATATGCACTGCATTTTCTACAAAGAAACGATTACAGAGTATTTCCGAATATGATAGGTGGTCCAATTTATATTGATATCATCTTCTTTGTTCACCCCACCTCGCTGCATCTACTGAAGTTGTTTCCGTATGTCGTCATTATGGACAACACATATAAGACCAACAGGTACAATCTGTTAAGTTTTTAATTATATATTGAGGCAATTATTATTTTGGTAAAGTTGTATAATTATTTCATGTATTGACAAGTACGACATGCTTTGCTGCAAATGGTTGGGTATACATGCACTAACAGATCTTTCAACATAGGTTTTGCATTTCTCTCAAGAGAAGACACCGCTAGTTATTCATGGGTGTTGGCGCGTTTGAGGCGTTTGTTTCAGGAAGTGGGAGCAATGCCAAATCTGATTGTCACAGATTGAGAGAGGGCAATCATTAACGCAAAGGAAGTTGTGCTCGGAAAGGAGGTGAAACATCTTCTATGTTGGGTGCATGTTAAGGCGAATATATTAGCATACGCCATAGGTATCCTAGAAAACAGGGAAGCTGGATTAAGGTTTGCTAATAGATGTTAGGGAATATTCATGTCGACAACGGAGGGAAAATACTGGGATAGGCTTAGAAGAGTCAAAGCGCGTTGGGGAGGGCTGATGAAGTATGTTGAGAGGTCGTGGCTCGGGCCTTACAAGAAATCGATAGTTAGAGCATGGACCGATCACTATACTCACTTCGAAACGAGAACAACAAATAGGTACACACGTTTTAATGGTTCATGTGATTTACACATTTGTAATGTACATTATTTATAATACTAATATGTATGACATAGGGCGGAGGGCATGCACAACGTGCTTCAAAAAATACTTGACAGTTCTCGAGGAGGCTTCAACACAGTGATCAGAAGGATCCACAATCACATTCAGTCCCAAGTTAAAGATATAAGGGGGGATCTGGAGATTTCACGTAGCAAGATTCCGACTGAGTTGAATAGTGTCCCTAGTCGAGTTAGGACGATATTCATGCGCCTATTTTACAAAGTGTCAACATTGTGCATTCTGAAGTTGTTGAATATGTACTACGACCTGAACAAGGACGCCGCAGAAGGAAAATTAGAGAAAGAGTGTGTTGATTTTTGGGTACGGGGGTGCATGGGTCTTCCTTGCCATCATACGATTTCCCAATCCATTCTTACTAAGCGGCCAATCCCGCCAGGTGACATACACCCATTTTGGCATCAGGTGGTATGCGAGGGAGTAGATCTGAAGCACATGCCCATAGAAGACAAAGAGTCAAAAGAACTTACCGAGATCAGATGGGAAGATATGGTGGAGAGGAAGCGTCGGGGTGAATTCACATATGACCATGTGTACTCGATCACAGAGTCGTATGTAGACAATGTGCTGGGAAAAGAGTCGTCTTTGATTGAGCAGGTAGATGCTATGAAGAGGGGACGACCAAAGGGGTCCACTAAGTGGTCCACAAAGAGGAATAATACTTTGCTTGAGCATCGGATGGAGGCATATGAAAAGGAGAAGCAACTGAAGGAAAAGGATAGCCAAGTAAAAACCTCATTGCTTGGCAAAAAGTGTGGAAGGCCAAAGGGCTCAACCAACAAGGCCCCAAAAAAAGTTGCGACAGGGACAAGTACACAAGAAGCGAGGGGTAGCATAATGTGGCTGGATTTCAACTTTGGAGTTGACAATGTTAACGACTTCATGTTTCCTTACATTGATCAGTTGCAGGATGTAATGGCAGATGGGCATTGCGGTTATCGATCACTCGCCGTGTTGTTGGGACAAGTACAGAGCGAGTACCACAAAGTTCGGTTGGAGGTGATAGCCGACTTGAGGAGGAACAGAGTTGTATATGTGCCTATTTGGAACAAATCTCATATTGATGAGATGTTGGATACTATGCCCTATGTAGCTAGCCCTTGCGCTCGAAGATATTGGATGGAGATGCCCATAGACGGTTTGATCTTTGTCACACTACATCAGGTTGTAGTTGTTTCTTTTCCGTGGGATGGATCGCATACATGCTTGCCGATGCAGGAGAGAGGGGACAATCGGGACCCTCCAGCCAAGATATATGCCATAGCGCTCGTGGGAAACAGAGATCACTTCATACATGTGAGTCATATATTATTATCATGAAAGTAAATTAGCGCTTATACTTTTTTACTCGGTAATATATTATCTGTTTAATTTGCAGGTCTGGTTGAGTGACGACTCCCCACTTCCTCCTCCGCCGAGGGATTGGACAAGAAGCCATCACCCTAGCGTCAACGGGTGGGATGAGCCGTTTAGACAGAGAATGGCAACATAGCGCGAGAAGCAGATTAGCCATAATCTCGAACCAAATGTTGTTGATTGAAGTTGATGATATATCTAATTAGTTAGAACCGTATTAGTTTTATATGTGACATTTGTAATGCATTGTTGGCTTAGTGTTTGCTTGTTATGCTAAATATGGTTTTGTGCCAGTATAATTGTTAATGGCTTTGAATAAAATACCATATGAGGCGACTTATGATAAAATACTTCAACTCGGGAATTGGGTCATGTATCAAGATGGAGCACCAACGGGCTTCACAAAAGGGATCATGGTCTTGACTAGCGGAATGAGGACAAATGTCCGGTTGTGATAGCCATGATGGGTCGTGAAATGGAGGTCACGACCCATGAGTGGGTCATTAGGTGGATCAGGACTCGTGATCCCTTCTTTGAGGGGTGTAGAGGGATCATATGCCTTGCACATCATGAAGTGTGCACTTCATGATGTGAAATGCACCCAGAATAGGACAAACGCGGGCCAAGCATAACTCGGATAGTGTGACACTTGCACTTCATGAAGCGTAAGGTCCCTACACTGTTCGTAACCTGGTCGAAGACAAACACTTGCGCTTCATCAAGCTGTACGCTTTATGAAGTGCAAGGCTTATACGCCAGAACAGAACCAAACTTGCAACAACCAGTGGCAACAATAGTAGTATAAATTTGAATCTTTGTGAGTCTGTATATCAGAAGGCCTTCATGCTTTTGATAAACAATAACCCTTATAACCATCAGGCATTATTCAAATTTGGCTACATCAATTTGATGACAGACCATATACAACACTGGATTGCTTGTTCCTGCTTCTCATTAAGTCCTTAATCTTATCAATTTGGCTACATCAATTTTATAACAGAATTTCAAGGAGTGTTTGAAGAAATCAAAAGCTTTATATTCATAGAAGAAATAAAAAGTACATAAGTAGACACTCAACTAAACTAATCTAGCAAACAAATAAAAAGAAAACAATCTAAATCTAAAAACATGTGATAGACCAACACAAATAAAACCCTAAACAGAGTACTAAGACATAATATAGTCTAAAACATAATCTAGTCTATGATGATTGGATTGAAACCATCATCCTCTTCCTCGTGCTTAACTAGGCGTAAATCGGTGTATGAGTATGTGACGGGACTTCCATCTTAAGGTTGTCGTTGGCCCTTGCTTCGGCATTGAAGAGAACGATTTCTTGCAGTTCCATCTCCTCTTTGAAAATTCTCTCCATCGTTGTGAGGTAACCGAGTCGGGCAAGGTGTTTCCCGACAGTCTTCAAGCCTACTTCCTTGCTGTTGATTAGCTCCCGAATGAAGAGACGGATCTCTTGTACATCTGCCAAGTGCTTGCGGAATTCATCTTGAATAGGATATGCCATTGAAGCTTTGATTATGGAGATATATGCAGAATCCTTGATGTATGTGGAAGGCAACTGGTTTTTATAGATATATGCAGAAGCGTGGAATTTTTTGGCCATGGTTTGATATTGGCGGGGAAATTTTGCGCCAAAACTAAGCAAAATCAATGAAAATTAAGGAAATCGTAGATCGTTTCCGTAAATATAGCATCGTGGCCAACTAAGATTTCTCTACAACCGCATGCAAAATATTTTCTGGATTCTGTAACGGAGAACTTTCGCTTCATGAAGCGTAACGCTTCATGATGCGCAAGGCTTAAAGCAACACAGACGCAGATACTGTAGAGTAAATTGCGCTTCATGAAGCGCGAGAAACTTTAGGAAAAAAGGGGAAGGCTTTCGCTCATCCCCTGTTTCGAACCGTAGACCCATTCCTCAAACGCGTGTACCTGGACCAAGTGTGCCACATTGGCTATCGTTATATATAGGATATAATTTTATTTTCAACTAACACAATTTCGAGTCGTTTGGTCCGGAATTAAAATAAACCGACCGGTTCACATATTTTTACGGTTCGAATAAAAAAATTAAAATCGGATCCTAAGAGATTGTACTTTAAGTAATTTTTGGAAGCTATAATATATGATTTTATGTATATTTTATTATGTGAACCCTTAGTAGTCATATTAAACCTTTAATATTATCGAACCGGCCTCATAATAAAATGGAAAAATAAAAATTGTTCCGGTTCTTGAAATTTCATGTTATAATGGTTATTACCATAATTTATGGTAAGGTTACGATTTATGGTTAGGTTTAGGGTTTAGGGTAGGTTAGGTTAGGGTAGATTGTTTAGTGTTTAAGGTAATGAGTTTAGATGATTTCATGCTATATGGTTTAATATTCATAATAAATTAACTATAATACTAACACAAAACCGTATTTAGCATTATAACCATACACTTCGCCAAATATCCATTACAAACTAGTTGACATTTCATGTTATAAGGAAAAAGGATTAGACATTTTTTTTTCTTACTATGACAAGTGTTTAAGATTAGTTATAGGGTTTAGGGATATATTGTATATATCTCAGGGTAAATATGTTAAATGGACGATGCTTGTGATATAGGGTATTTTATAATGGGTTTGGGTTTAGGGTTTAGGGTGAAGGTTTAGGGTTTAGTGTTTAGGTTAAACATAAACCATGTTAAAACCCTAAACCCTTGTCCATAAACCTAATAAAGTACTTGTAAGGATGTCAGGTTAGTGTTTAGAAGGTTATTAAACACTAAAAACTAACATAAATCTTAACCCTACTCTAACCCTAACCTAAACTACCCTAAACCCTAAACCCTAACCCTAAGATTAACCCTATCACAAAACCCTAAACCCTTGTCCATAAACCTAATAAAGTACTTGTAAGGATATCGGGTTAGTGTTTAGAAGGTTATTAAACACTAAAAACTAACATAAACCTTAACCCTACCCTAACCCTAACCTAACCTACCCTAAACCCTAAACCCTAACCCTAAGATTAACCCTATCACAAAACCATAAACCCTTGTCTATAAACCCAATAAAGTATTTGTAAGGATGTCGGGTTAGTCTTTAGAAGGTTATTAAACACTAAAAATTAACATAAACCTTAACCCTACCCTAACCCTAACCCAACCTACCCTAAACCCTAAACCCTTACCCTAAGATTAACCCTATCACAAAACCCTAAACCCTAGTCCATAAACCTAATAAAGTACTTGTAAGGATGTCGGGTTAGTGTTTAGAAGGTTATTAAACACTAAAAACTAACATAAACCTTAACCCTACCCTAACCCTAACCTAACCTACCCTAAACCCTAAACCTAACCATAAATCGTAACCTTACCGTAAATTATGGTAATAATCATTATAACATGAAATTTCAAGAACCGGAACAATTTTTTTTCCATTTTATTATGAGACCGGTTCGATTATATTAAAGGTTTAATATGATTACTAAGGATTCACATAATAAAATATACATAAAATCATATATTATAGCTCCAAAAAATTATTTAAAGTACAATCTCTTAGGAACCGGTTTTAATTTTTTTATTTGAACCCTAAAAATATGTAAACCGGTCGGTTTATTTTAATTCCGGACCAAACTGACTCGAAACTGCGTTAGTTGAAAATAAAATTATATCCTATATATATCGATAGCCAATGCGACACACTTGGTCCATGTACACGCGTTTGAGGAATGGGTCTACGGTTCGAAACGAGGGACGAGCGAAAGCCACCCCTTTTTTTCTCATATTCCTTATGCATTATGATGCGTAAGACACTTTAAAAACAGCCCGTCCTTTATACACCAGTGATAGCAACGCTTTTGCGCAGCCTCGTCAACACTCAACAACAGATCCTGAGATACAACAACAGATCCAAAGATACAACCTCATCAACACTTTGCAAAATTGCATATTTACACAAGAGGAATAAAAACAATTCATAGCATTTAAAGGCAAGATGCAAGATCCTAAGATACAATCTCTTAGAAAGTATAGACATTGGAAAATCATCTTTCTCCCATCTGTGATTTCAAGAGAGCAATCTGGAACAGTAATGTTGGCGCATTAGTAGGAATATTTATAGTCACTGGAGCCTCAACAGTTGCACTGTTTGGGACTTTAGAGTCACCAGGCAAACCAAAACCAATCAGTACCTAACCAGGCTAAACACGACTTCTTGGCACCAACTTTGGAAGAAGATGTGAATACATAAGAATTTATCATACCAAAAGCAGACTTCCTGAATGCATCACCATGGACAGACTTCTTCACCAGACTTCTTCTTCACCAGCCATTTAGTGTGATGCCAGGCTTCTTCTTCAAGTTCAATCCCTTCCTAATTACAGACTTCTTCTTCACCAGCCATTTAGTGTGATGCCTGCCTTCCATTTTCTCTTGAAGTCCACTACCAAAAGCAGACTTCCTGATGGCATCACCATGGACAACCACATACCTTTCCACTGCTATTGGGTTTGAAGATATAAAATTAGGATCCTTCTCATCTAATATCACCAGATAACACCATACCCAAAAATTGTCACATCAATATCACCAGATTGCTAAGCCTACTATTGCTATGCCTAGTATTACAAATGACACATAAGATGCAAATGATTGAAACTATCCCAACAGTTTTGACTTACATGGTCAATAGGGTTGTAATCAAACCGAGTCGAGTCGAGCTTTAATTTGCTCAAGCTTGGCTCGGTTAAAAATAGACGAGCTCGAGCTCGAACGCGAGCTTGGTTCGAGCTTAAAATCTTGTTTGGGTTACGTTCATTTAAATGTTCATCGAACTCGAGCTTGCTCGCGAACCTCTCAATTAGTTTCTTCGAGAGACAAATCCATGAAAAACTCGTTTACTTGATCAATTATGCAAGTAAATGAAACTAAAATTAAACTATGCGGTTTGAGAAACACCACCAAAACTAAGTAATTTAACCTAAACTATAGATTTTATATAATATAATATATAGTCCAGCTTATTCTTGAACGTATGATATAGATTTTTATGAGTGTATAATCGAGCTTGCTCGTGAGCATATATTCGAGTTTGCTCATGAGCAAATGAGCCGAGTTATCTTGTGCTCATGCTCTTATCATTTATCTTTCGAGCTTTAAAATTGTGCTCAAGCTCGATTCATTTACAAACCGATCCGAACACGAACAAGATTTAAAAGAGTCGAAAACCCAATTTCTCACGAACGGCTCGGTTCATTTACAGCCCTAAGGGTCAATGCCAACTCTGCAGCCAGGAGCTAGGACATCATTTAGCCATTCAGTAGTTGATGGGGGTAAAATCCAGCATGGGCAAATAACTAAGACTATGCACAACATGCTGGTATTAAAAACATTCCACTTCCCTGTCAATATTTTACACAGAGCATTGCAAACAGGCTCATTTCTCAATAACCTTATTCGAAAAGGAAAGCATTTTTTCAATCAGATAACCAAGCATTCAAAACATATGCAAACTTGTAAGTTTATACAACAACATAGCAACCACCTGTCAAATAGTTATCCTGAAGGAAGCATCACAACATAGTTTGTTGCAACCTACAAGCATAAATCCCAGGGAGGTAAAGAAACTTGAAATAGTACCACTTCCAAGAATTCTATGAAACTGGTATCAAGTTGATAACCAAGTTTGTAGCATAGAAATGTACAAGGGCCATGTTCTTACGGAAATAGACTTGTCTTGTCCCATGGGTAAGGCTCTAGAAGCACCTGGATAAGGTAAAACACATCATCACACATGATATCAAGATAACAACCAAAAAAAATTCAATAACATAGAGCATTACCTTTCCTTATAACAAGACAAAAATCCAAATATGGTGGTTGACAAGGAAAAGAAAATTTCTTTGAGATAGCTCAAAAAGTCATATTATAAGATGAAAAATTAGGTTCAACTTCTTAGCCTTGAAAGAAACTTTGCTATTAAAACACTCAAATCAGGTCTATGAATTCTGTAGTATGCAATGTCATTTCAATAGTCAAGGAAGGGAACTGCAATGGCCAATGATTACCTCCTTGGTTACATTTTGAAGCAGCTAGCTGATGCAAATGGCTCCTCTTATACAAGAGCTATCCAACTCATCCATCACCAAACCACTATCTATAGTTTTCTGAAAATGAAAAATACCACATGTGGCACATGAGAAACAAAACACAACCAAGGATTCCAATCCAAAATTCTTCATAGAAAAAGCTCTTGAGTAATAAATGGTGACAGCTGAAATACCACAAAATGTCAAGAAGAAGACTACAAAAATATACTAGCAGACTCCTTAGCAAGGACTCTCTCCTTTGCCTTGGCAGTGTTAACTCACCTTAATTGAACTAGCATTTGGAAAAAGATATAGCTAAAAAATATAGCTTATGGCTTTTGTTTTAAACATGTCAACAAAGTTAACTCACCTTAATGGCTTCCAAGATCTTGCTGAAGTCAATCTTGTCTTCGTTCTTGACAGTGGTTAAGACCATACTTCACAACAATTGGCTTCTTAGCAGCTACAACATCCTTTCCAGCGGCATCAACTTCAGCATTGTTCAAAAAGGCGTTCTTTCTTTGTTGCCTTGTCCTCTGGTTTGTACTTGAGAAGCAACTTGAACAAGCTTGTTGCTGTCAAGAAAAAGAAAATGATAACATTGGCAATTATCTCACAATTTGTGCATTCAGAAATACCACCAACTTACCAAGATTCTTGTCAAGTGGCTTTGTGAATTGGTTCAAAGCTGGTGGAACCAAATTTATTTGACACAAACTGGTGGTTCAAAGCTGGCTTTGTGAATTGGTTCAGCTATTTGGCACAAACTATACTAGCAGGATCGAATGCAAGTCATGCACATACTTCCATTGAATGAAAGCAAGACAAACCAAATTTATTGAAAAAAATGTCACATTTAAAGCATTCTTGCAATACCCAACTACTAACATTAACTAGAGTGTTAACTCGTCCGTTGGACGAGACAAAGTTTATATTATGTGTTTATAATAATTGAATGTATATAAATAAACAAAAATATTAAAAACATACATATATGAATTATTGATCATTTAATTATTGCATACTAATTTAGGGTATATGAATTTCTTTTCCGTCCTAATTTGACTGTACAAACATATATTACTGTATCATCACTTTATATACTTAATCTATTGTTGTAACTAAAATTTTCATATTTTGATTAATGCGATTATCATGTATATAAAATTGTGAATAATCGACAATAATATTATATCTTTCATTTTCTTTCTAAACAAAATTAATGTTCATTGTATTATTTTATTTTGAAATAAGGAAATTTTAGTCATTAAAAAAGATAGGCAATTGTAATTATTTATTTAATTTTCTTTAAGAAAAGACTTTATAAATGTATTGTAATTTAATATTGGGAAAAGTTATTATAAGAGAATGGAACACTTATTAAACATATTTGTTAAAACCCTTTTGTATTTCACAATATTACTTATTTATTTATTTTAATAAAGTTGAATATATAAAATGGAGCATTTATGTGGCTTGTGATCGCTCACGAATGCGAGGGTCTAGAGATACAATTTATAACCCGACCCCGTTGTAGCACGTGGTGGGTGTCGAACGCTCGAGAAATCTACTCGATTGAGGTGCCTAAACACTAGAAAGCTGGAAAAGAGAACTTAAAACAAAGGAAAACAAAGAGAACAGTCGGGACCGACACAAGTGTCACGTCGGGCCCGATGTTGGCGACGAAGAGGGAAGTCGGGACCGACGTAGAGCAAGTCGGGCCCGATGTAGCTGGTTTTGTCGAACTCAAAGATTGAAAGTAGATCTTGGGCTTTTGGGTTCCTTCTCTAGTAGATTAAGGCTTTTCCACCCCAATTCAAGCAATAAGTGATGATCGGAATAGGATCGAGTGCTTTCACCCTCATTCCAACCACTTCTACACATCGATCATTGGGGAAATTCCCTTCGAAGCAAGGTCTTGAGATGGACAAATGTTCACTTTCGTTACTTTGCCAATCACAAGCCTTGATTCCTTACTTTCATAAGGAATTGTAGCTCTATGTAGAGTGGGTTCCTAGATCAAGCACTCAAGGCTTATGGAATTGGGGTTTCTAGCCCAACCTAGCTAGAGTTTTCCCCCATAACCCAAGATCAAGGAGATCTACTCCATATGGCAAACAAAGAAAGCAAATAAATCACAAAGCAAAGCAATCAACATCATCAATCTCAAACCAAAGCCAAATTTCATTCACAAATCAAAAGCAATCCACAAAATCAAATTAAGGTTTCCAAATCCACAAAATCAAAACAAGGCAAAGCTAATCTATCAACCAAACCTATCAAATCTCCTTCTCCTATGTCGATTCCCTCTCTTCTCCTTCTCCTCTCCTTCCTCCTTACTCTCCAAGTATCCTCTTGAGAGTTTTTGAGAGTTGGTTCCTTCCCTTGTGTGTGGGAACCTCCCTTCTTTGTGTGTGGGAACCTCCTCCAATTAGAAGATAAGAGAGCCTTTATAGATGAGGGGCAAAAGTGGTAGTTTACAATTTCGTGCCCTGGAGCCCAATCCAGCCAGTGACCGACTCGGACCGACACGGAGCACCTCGGGCCCGACTTACATGGCAAGTCGGTCCAAGGTCGAAAAATCATCTCGGGTCCGGCGTTGGTTCTAACTCGATCCGGACCTCGTTCCACCTTCTTCTGGTTGGCTTTTCTCTTGTTCTTCTTCATGGCTTGCTCCTCTCTTTCCCTCTATGCTCGGGCCTTGCTCCATGTTCCGATTCTCCATCAAAACGACCCTTGATCCATGCCAAAACACCTACAAAGCACATAAAACGCGCATAGTCTCCGAATCTCATAGAAATACGGGAACTAAGCTAAAAAGGAACAAAACACACAAGAAAAGGGGAAAAAGAAACATATTTACAAAGGAAATCATATATAAAAACACCACCAAATAGAGAGACATCAAAATACCCCTTACTTAAACTTGCTTGTCCTCAAGCAATAACAATGTAAGCAAGACCGAAACATAATCTTCAAGTAAAGCCTCGTATGAAAACACATTTAAGCACAAGTGATTGATATTCAAGCAAGATTACGTCATCACACATGATTAAGTGTTCCAAGGAATAGAGTCAATGCAACTAAGCCTCACTTTAGGGATATGTGAATGTGTATCACTCATCATGTGTATGGGTATAGCAATGAACACTCAAGCTCAAAAATCATGCAAGTAAGGACTTTACTATTGAAGCTAATATCACCAAATCCTCCACCTAGAGATGCCTAATACAAAGTACACAAAGAATTCGAACTTGGCTCAATGGAGGTCCTCAAAGAGGTTCCATTCGGCCGGGTTGTAATGGGGCTTTTGGTATTTCTCAAGGTGGGAATTATTTGGTCTTGTGGTGCTTACAATGGGGATTGAACAACCTAAACTCTCACCAATTTCACCAAAATTCCACAATCAATTTCACACTCATCCAAAAGACTTAACATTTTTCCTCTCTACCCAAAATTTCACTTAACATTCCACTTCATCTTTGCTCTTAGGCTTTTTGTTGGATTTTCCACACTTACTACACTGGACCGACTTTCTTATGACATCGGGCCCGATGTGGTGTGTAACTCGGTCGGACCCTTTTTCTTCACTTAAGCTCTTTACCTTCATTCCACTTTCCATTTCCAACATTTTCTTTCTTTCTTTCTTTCTTTTTTTTTAATTTTCTTTTTGCACAACAAAGATGCACTACCAACATGATTCATAACACCATTCTTTGCCCTTAAACCAAAGAGAATCTCAACTCTTCAAATACAATCCAAACCTCTCTTCTAAAGTCCAATCCCATAAGGGTCAAGTCATATAAGGCTAGGAATAATATTTTTGAGGAGTTTCAAACAAAGGCCTAGGCTAAAACGGGGCTACAAACAAAGGATTCACTTCATGGTAGGATATGGAACATTTATGTGACTAAAAGAACAAAGTTCAAAATCAATGTGACAATGCTATTCATGACGGTCTTGGAAAATAGATACGCAATAGCAAGTTTTACTAAGCATGCATGAGCTAATCACACAAGAAACATGAGGGATATGCAAATATGAACAAGCATCCCTAAAATGGCCAAAAATCAATCTCACAAGGGTCACTCATACTTAGTTGCATAAGAACTCATCCTAGAACTCACATGTTCAATAAAACAAGCAAGATATCATGATCACATCAAAAGCAACATCTTTTTAGAGGCTAAACCATCCAAAAATATGCAAAGGAATTTACATGCTCACATCATAATTAGCTTTCATTTGGACATCTAAGATGGGAATTTCTAGTCCAAAAACTACAAAACACAAAATCTTTTTGTTGTTTTCAACATAATTTTTCAATTTTTTATGGATTTTTGCAAAAATTTCTCTATACAAAACCAAAAACAAAGACTCATGCATTCAAAACCAAATCAATCATCCATGTCATTCCACAAACCAAGAAACAAACATCCCAAACACAAACTAGAAACCGAAAACCAAATATCCTCAAAATAACAAACACACACAAGCAAGTGAAATCATGAGCACACTTACCCCCACCCCATACTTAAAATTTTTTATGTCCCCATCAAACAAGGAAAACAAAAACTTAAAAGCAAGAGAGAAGAGTACAAAGAGCTTACAATTTCTTTATTCTTCAATGGCATGTCTAGAATCACTCGAAGGGGTTGTCACGCCTATATCCTCTTTGGAGTCTCGCTTGCCGCTCCCTCTCGTACACTTGCTCTTGGTAGAAGTCTTGTGGTGGTGGTTGGAGTTCAGGATCCGGGCGCGTCCATTGGTCCTCACGGGAAGGGAAGTTCCCGCTCATCCATGTGTTGAAGCTATCTTGGACCCGCCACCTTTGGTCCTCCACCTCTCTAAGCTCATCCACCTCTCGCCTAGTGTAGTCGAGGGCTCGATTCATCTCTTCTTGGCTAGCTTGGAAAGCACCTTGTTGTTGAAGCAATTGTTGTTGTTGTTGGTACATGTATTGTTGTTGAAGATTCACTTGATGGACCTCTTGAAGAACATTCTCTTGTTGAAGTTGAAGATGGGCCATTTGGTTGGCCAAGAAGGACATGTCCACCGTTTGTTGTCGCTCGGGAAACACCATTCCCGGACCATACCATTGGGCGTAGCCTTCATAACCGCCACCTTGAGCTTGTTCTTGCCTTGCACCACTCCCCTCTCCATGATCATAGTGCCTCGGGACCTCATCACCATAGAAGGCACCGGACCAATTTTGATGGAAGTCGGGCCCGATGTCATGTGTACCTCGGTCCGCCAATGCTGGAGCTTGGTGCGTGGCTCGGAGGTTGGCCATCAAGCCTTGGAAGCACTCATCTTCTTCATTTTGCTCTTGATCGACGTCCATGTCTTCCCCACGAGGTGCAAACACAAAGTTATCTTGGTCGGAATCCGGTGAAGATGGAGGGGAAGTAAACCGAATGTGTTGAGGTTGTTGTCACCGCCCCTCTCTTGCACCTTCGGGGTCACCAAATGAGTGTGGCTTGCCGGCCCACACTTGGTACCAATTGTGATACCGAGAAAGATCATAGAGGTTGGGCACCAACCGGATGGACACACCATCATAGCTCGAGTGAGGGGCCAAAGAAGTCATGTAAAGCTTCTCCTTGATGATGTTGGCCTTCTTGAAATACTTCATGTTCATATACTTAACACCATTCGGAGCCGGAGAATACTTGTTAAGGTCGACTCCTAGACGTACGGCTAGCCTTGCTATCATCCCGCCGAAGTAGATCCAAGAGGAGCTTTGGAAGTCTCGCACCATCTTGACCCACTCCCATGCAAGGTTCATGGGCTTCTCGGTGTGGAAGAGCATTTCATGTAGCAACATAATCTCTTCCTTCATCGGCTTGTTCAACTCATGACGAGCATAGATTGCACATCCAAAAACTCACACCATGACCCGAAAAAGAGGGCTAGCAATCTCGGTTGTGGTGGCGCCCTTTCTCATCTCGCTCTTCCCGGCCACATGCCGCCACACTTGGTTCACCTTCTCGTTGTCGACGTCGGTCTCTTCTTTTGGACATGGAAACCCGAAGTAGGTAGCCAAGTCCCTAAGAGAGAGATTGTGGTAAGAGAGAGATTGTGGTCCTCATTGCCCAATTGGAAGGTGATCGCCCCTTCCTCATCCTCCATATTATCATAAGTGCATTCAAAAGTGGCCATGAATTCCGAGGTGAGGGCGGGATAGTGGGTGTTGTCCCACCTTAGCATCCCATTGAGACCGATGTGGGAGTAGCACCTTGGAAGAGCTTGATCCATGTCCATCTTCTTCACGGTTTCCCAATCAAGCCACCTTGTGTGATGCTCAAGCGCCATATACCTTGCATAACTCTCAACTTGCTCATCATCCTCCAAGTAAACATCATCCAACTTTGGCTCTTTTCTTGACTTCTTGGACTTCTTCTTCGGCCTTTCCGCATGAGATGATGAAACTCTAGTCTCCATGGTACCTACACACATCCAACCAAACAAAAGGGTCCAAGATAAACTCCATACAACTCAACAAAAGCACTCATCAACACAAGGGAACCCCATACTTAGTCTCTAAGCACTCATGCATCACAATCCAACATGAATCATCATGGATATCTTTTAACAATGGCTAAGCAAATGATCATACTACATCATGATTAAGCTATAGCCAACATTGAAACACATGAATCCACATGATATCACAAGAAGAGAGCAAAAGAAACATGAATCGACTTCCAACCTATGTCGGGCCCGACACATCCTCAACCTCGGTCCGACTTGATGGACCGACTTCCACAACTCGGGCCCGACTTACCTGGGCACGTCGATCTCGACCTAGTTCATGCTTCGACTCTAACCTCAAATCAACCCAAATCACTCTATCATGCACTTAAATTTCAAATTCAACCATCAAACATCCCTAATCGAAGTTCTAAATGGATTCAAGCATGCATAAACAACTTTGAAGCTCAATTTCACAAATCATGCAAATCCACCATTGATGCTCAAGCTCAAACTCTCAATCAAACATGGCATTACTCAATCTATGCAATGAAAGCACAAAATCTCCAAGGAAATAGGTAGAGATCGAGTAACACATACCAGATTTGAAGAGTATTGGACTTTTAAACAAACAATCTACTTAAAACTCAAACTTTCTCAACCTAGATCGAGATGGGGGATGAAGAACGAGATTGAACTCGAAATTTCTCTTTGGAATCGGGATAGGGAGGCCTTTTTGTGATTGGATCGAGATGAAGAAAGGGAGAGATGTTTGGATCGAGTATGGTGAGAGGGGGGTCCGATTTTTAGAGTGTGAGGGAGATGGATTGTATTTTGGGAATGGTGGTTAATATGAAGATGGTAGGTAGGTGGGGGATGGCATTTAATGGGGGAAAGGGACAAATTAGGTCAAGGGCAAAAATGGCATTCCACCCAGTCCGATCGGGTCGGACCGACGTCGTGGACCGACGTCCCTGTGTCGGGCCCGACTTACCTGGGCTCGATGTGGGGTGTTCGGGTCACCAATTTTACTCCATCCTCTTGCAACTTCTTTCTCCATATTTCCATTTATATTTTTTTTTCACCTCAAATCCTACACAACCTTGAAGAATACACAACACCAAAAATCCACAAAACACTAGATAGAAATTGGTTAGAGAAAAGCTAGGCTAAACTAAGAAAAATCAAACTACAATTACGAAAAGAAAGCTACTAGCTCGGGTTGCCTCCCGAGAAGCGCTCGTTTAGAGTCACTAGCTTGACTTCCTAACCTCAATCTCATGGCGAGTGAAACACGGTGAATTGCTCGCCATTGTTGTGCCCATTCCCATTGCCCTCATACCCATAAAACCACCAACGATGGTCTATATAGGCATGGCTCTCCGATCTCGGGCCTCTCTCATCATACTCCTCCAACGAATGAGATTTCTCCTCCTTACTTGCTCCATCATGCTCCTCTTTTCCTACACCAAAGTTATCCAAAGAATTCCTAGGAGATTCTACCAATTCATCTTTCAAATCACTTAAACAAATGTAGGAATCAAAAGTTCGGAAAGAATTGTGGTCATCACCAACATCAAAAGGATATAAGTAAGGATACTCTTCATTTCTCCTTGGGCTAGCATTGATCCTTGACTCATCTTGTTCCTCAACTTGCTCCAACAACTCCCTTGCTTGTATTTGTTCTTTGAACCCTTCATCACTTCTCAACACAATGACCTCTCTAGCAACTTCCACTTCTTCTCTTTTTCTCTTGGCACTCTCTTCAAGTTTGAGGATAGCCAAGGCGTCCGGCTCATTCAAAGCCTTGTTGAAGTGAAAATCGACCTCTTCTTCACCAATCTCAAAGGAAACTTTGCCGTTTTTGACATCAAACCTTGCCCCCGCCGTAGCTAAGAATGGTCTTCCTAAGATTATTGGGACCAAGGGGTCCTCGTGCATGTCCAAGATCACGAAATCATCGGGAACAAAGTACTTTCCAACTCGCACCGGCACGTCATTCAATATTCCCTTAGCCTTGATGATGGAACCGTCGGCCATAGTTAGGGACATATCGGCCGGCTCAATTTCACCTAAATTTGCCCTTCTCCAAATACTAGCGGGCATCACCGAAACACTTGCCCCAAGGTCACATAAGGCTTGGAAGTTTTGAGACCCCACACCAATAGTGATAGCAAAGCGACCGGGATCTCCTAGCTTTTGCGGTAACTCCAAGGTCTTGACCTCATCTTGCATTTAAACTATGGACCTCTTCTTGCTCAAAATCTCCTTTAAAAACTTGGCATAGGATGGCATCTCGCTCAATGCATCGGTGAACGGGATAGAGATGTTCAAACCTTGCAAGAGTTTGAGGAACCTCTTGAACTTGTTCTCAACAACATCTTTCGGCTTCTTTGAGGGATATGGAAGAGTTGTTGCACCTTGAATATTGCTTGGATCAACCTCCTTGGACTTCCCCACTTCACTTGCAACATTTCCTGGTTGGACCGACTTAGGCACCACGTCGGGCCCGACTTAGGCTTGATTGTCGACTTGCCTCCTCCATGCACCAAACTCATTGAATTGGGTCCTCATCTCCTTGAACCCATCCCTCATCTCTTGAGCCAATGATTGTAGCTCATTGAATTCCGGTGGCCTATATGGTGGTGGTTGCGGCGCCCTTGGCTCGTTTTGGTTGAAGTTGTTGTTGTAGCCTTGTGCTTGACCGTTGTTCCACCGGCCATTACCACCATTGTTGAAGTTGCCTCTTCCACCGAAATTTCCTCGAACATAGTTCGCCTCCTCAATTTGCTCGGCCAAGCGCACTTGGCTCTGATTCGGACAAACTTGTGTAGCATGTGCAAAGGATCCACACTCCTCACAAGCTCTAGCATTTTGCTTGTAGTAGTGGACTTGCCTCTTAAGCTTGCTCACTTCACCTTCAAGGAATTGGAGCTTCACATCCTTGTCAATGTCTTCTCCCTTTGGATCATATAACTTCCTTGCACCTTCACCTTGAACTTTCACCTCTTTGCTAGCTTGACTCACCCCATACATGGCCTCATAATCGGATAGCTTGTCAAGTAGCTCCCAAGCTTGATCCGGTGTCAAGTCTATGAACCCACAATCAGTGTGGAGATTGAGCTTGTCCTTCGTTGCCGGATTGATGCCTTGGAAAAAGATGTCTTGGAGCACATATGGTTGTTGGCCATGAGTAGGACATTGGCGCAACATCTCCTTGAAACGGTCCCATGCTTCGAAGAGAGGCTCATTCGGACCTTGTTGAAAGCTTGCAATTTTCCTTCTTAGCTCGGTTGTCTTTGAGGGCGGGAAGAACTTCATCAAGAAAGCATCATAGAGTGCCTTCCAAGTTGTGATTGACCTAGGGGCTTGGCTCTCGAGCCAATGTGTGGCCTTGCCCCCAAGTGACCACTTGAACGCCTTTAGAATCACATACTCCATCGTCTCCTCGTCGGTAGAGATCGTCTCACACATGTCCACAAAGCGTTTGACGTGCTCTATGGGACACTCATGTGGACGGCCCTCGAATTGATCACGCTTGATGAGGGAGATGAATTGCGTCTTGATCTCAAAATTCTTGGCAACCTCGGGAAGCACAATAACCGGTTCGGGTACCCTCAACTCCGGATGCATGTATTGGCGTGCATTCCGGGGTAGAGCGTTGAGTTGAGCCTCGGCCCTCATCCGTTGCTCCCGTTCTCTTCTTGCCACCGCCTCTTGATTGTACTTCTCAAGTTGCAATCTAGCCATTTCGGCCCTAAGTCGAGCCAACTCCTCATCACCATGGAGAGCTTGATTCTCCATCCTTTTCCTTCTTCGGGCTTCTTTGAGAATACTTTCCGGATCACTCACAAACTCAAGCTCAAGTGTTCCTCGGGAGGAACGAGCTCGCATACACCTACGAAACAAAGACACAAACCAAAACAAATCAAAAACAAACAAAGGGTTTGGGCTATTCCCTCACCCAAATCACTACCAAAACACAAGAAACTCACCAAATTGGCACTCAATGCACTTAGAATTCCCCGGCAACGGCGCCAATCTTTTGATCGCTCACGAATGCGAGGGTCTAGAGATACAATTTATAACCCGACCCCGTTGTAGCACGTGGTGGGTGTCGAACGCTCGGAAAATCTACTCGATTGAGGTGCCTAAACACTAGAAAGCTGGAAAGGAGAACTTAAAACAAAGGAAAACAAAGAGAACAGTCGGGACCGACACAAGTGTCACGTCGGGCCCGATGTTGGCGACGAAGAGGGAAGTCGGGACCGACGTAGAGCAAGTCGGGCCCGATGTAGCTGGTTTTGTCGAACTCAAAGATTGAAAGTAGATCTTGGGCTTTTGGGTTCCTTCTCTAGTAGATTAAGGCTTTTCCACCCCAATTCAAGCAATAAGTGATGATCGGAATAGGATCGAGTGCTTTCACCCTCGTTCCAACCACTTCTACACATCGATCATTGGGGAAATCCCCTTCGAAGCAAGGTCTTGAGATGGACAAATGTTCACTTTCGCTATTTTGCCAATCACAAGCCTTGATTCCTTACTTTCATACGGAATTGTAGCTCTATGTAGAGTGGGTTCCTAGATCAAGCACTCAAGGCTTACGGAATTGGGGTTTCTAGCCCAACCTAGCTAGAGTTTTCCCCCATAACCCAAGATCAAGGAGATCTACTCCATATGGCAAACAAAGAAAGCAAACAAATCACAAAGCAAAGCAATCAACATCACCAATCTCAAACCAAAGCCAAATTTCATTCACAAATCAAAAGCAATCCACAAAATCAAAACAAGGTTTCCAAATCCACAAAATCAAAACAAGGCAAAGCTAATCTATCAACCAAACCTATCAAATCTCCTTCTCCTATGCCGTTTCCTCTCTTCTCCTTCTCCTCTCCTTCCTCCTTGCTCTCCAAGTATCCTCTTGAGAGTTTTTGAGAGTTGGTTCCTTCCCTTGTGTGTGGGAACCTCCCTTCTTTGTGTGTGGGAACCTCCTCCAATTAGAAGATAAGAGAGCTTTTATAGATGAGGGGCAAAAGTGGTAGTTTACAATTTCGTGCTTTGGAGCCCAATCCAGCCAGTGACCGACTCGGACCGACACGGAGCACCTCGGGCCCGACTTACTGGGCAAGTCGGTCCGAGGTCGAAAAATCATCTCGGGTGCGGCGTTGGTTCTAACTCGATCCGGACCTCGTTCCACCTTCTTCTGGTTGGCTTTTCTCTTGTTCTTCTTCATGGCTTGCTCATCTCTTTCCCTCTTAAGCTCGGGCCTTGCTCCATGTTCCGATTCTCCTTCAAAACGACCCTTGATCCATGCCAAAACACCTACAAAACACATAAAACACGCATAGTCTCCGAATCTCATAGAAATACGGGAACTAAGCTAAAAAGGAACAAAACACACAAGAAAAGGGGAAAAAGAAACATATTTACAAAGGAAATCATATATAAAAACACCACCAAATAGAGAGACATCAGCTTGAGAGGGACAACTTTTAGAGTTGTTAAGATAAGATGCTCCAGTAAACTACAAAGACACATTCATATATAACAACAACCAACTAATACATCTCATTATAATACAAAATGTCAACAATCAAATGCACAAAAGCTAGAATCCCTAAATGGCAAATAACTGATGTCACCGTGCGGCACCTCCAGACCCACTCCCCTCACCAGGATCATATTCAGAATCCCGAAACAGCCTGCTCAAAGGAGGTGGCATTGGAGGACGATCATCCCCTAATATGCTCAGCATGTTGATGTTCGTGTTTTTAGTATAGTTTTGATAGGTTTTATTCGGTTATTAGGTTTAGTTTTGATAAGTTTAGGATTAGTTTCATGTGTTTTTGGATAGTTTTGCATATTTTGTGAAAAGTATGGAAGCTACTCCGTTTTGTGTATTTTTGTAGGTTTTAGCAAGGAAAAGGTGTTGTTTGGAGCTGAATTTGGAGAGCTATGATAAGAGATGGAGGAATACAAGTTGAAGAAGCTGAAGTTCGAGTTTTTGGAAGAGAAGTGTTGAAGAAAACCAAGCCTAGGCTCGTTAACGAGGTTGTGAGGGCTCGTTAACGAGGCCACGAGATGAAGATGTTCGAGAGTTGACTTTGTGACTCACCAATCCTGTGCGGGAATTTATTTCCGTGTCGGTAGAGTATCTTTTTATGATTTTAGGGTTATTATATTATGTATTTTAGGCCTTGTTATCTTTTGAGATTTTATTTCTATCTTTTAGATTAGATTCTATCTTTTTAGGAAAGTTTATATCTTTTAGCCTTTTTTGGTTTCTAGCTTTTTTAGTATAATTACCCTTCTATCTAGCATAGAAGGGAGACAACTTGGGAGAGAAGAGAGATCGGATTTTGGAGAGCCGAGAGAGAGAAGGACGGATCGGAGTCGTGATCGAAGGAGCTCGGTAGACGAAAGTTACGGAGGTCGTTAGTGTGTTCTTTGATTCGGTATTTTAATGTTTTTGGTTTCTTCTGAATCTTTGTAAGACGATATTTCTTATTAATTTGAGTAGTATTTTGTTTTTAATGTTTTCTTTGATTAAAGTTATTAGTTTCTTAGTCATGATTAGGGAGTAGTCTTTTTATCTAGGGTCGGGGTTGAAACCCGGCATAGTTATGCATGTTTGGTGAGTAAGATTATGTGTTGAATGCCTTTTATCTATTGATGAGATTGTTTGTTGTGCTTATACCGAGATGAAAGTTGAGGTAATTTGAGTTGTTGACTTGATTGAAAGAGAAAGTTATAAACTTAAAAGTTGATATTGTTTGAAACGAAAGTTTCAAGCTTTAGATCCGAAACAAGCAATTGGGTGAATTAGTTTATGAAAGCAGATTAATTTGCTTGCTAAGTCAATGAAAGTTGATGCATATATCTATTTAAAGGGCATGATATTTATCTTCTTACGAGCTTGTGTGCATGACTATGTTGTGGTAACCCTTGTCCTGGATATTTTCGTTTTATTTGATTTCATTCAAAGATCGAATTCGTTACTGAGTCCGTTGGCTCGGTACCAAACCTGTCTAGGTCGTTAATTTTGGTCTTTTTACTCTCGGTGGTTCGTTAACGAAGCTGACAACTTCGTTAACGAGGCTGCTTGTGTGTTTTGCTTGCTTTGGTTTTATTCTTTGTAGGAGTCGATAGATAAACAAACCTTGCTTCCCGTGCAACTATGCTGACTCCCCTATACTCAGCGGGGTCTTGATTATAAATTTATTTGTTGTCAAGAATACCCTCCCAACAAATTGGCGCCGTTGTCGGGGACGCAACGTGTTTTGTTTATTTATCTGTGGGTCTGGGAATAGCCCGACCCCGTTGTTATTTTTAATTTTTGTTTTCTTTGTCTGTTTTCTCAGCGTATGCCGGTAGGACGTCGGAGGCTTGAATTTGACAACGCTGGTTATTATTCCGAACCTGAACGTTCCCTGCACCGTAGACTCCGAGAGAACCGAGCCATGGCCACACCTGAAGAGATGGCTCGTCAGATGGAAGACCTCCGAAATCAGATGGAGGCATTAAAGACCGAGAAGGAAGGCGTTGCCGCCGAGGCTGAGTGTCAACGAGCTACCAATTCTCGTCTATAGGAGGAACTGAATGCCTATCTGAGGAATGTCAAACAGTACATGCATCCAGAACTGAAGGTGACAGAGTCTCCAATTGTGCTTCTAGAGATAGATAAATCTTTTGAGATTAAATCTCAATTCATATCCTTGATCAAACGGGCTCAGTTTGAAGGGAAACCTATTGAATGCCCTATGGAACATATTAGGAATTTTCTTGACTTATGTGACACCATATCTGCAGAAGGTGTCTCACTTGAATATGTTCTGTTAAAAGCTTTTAGATGGTCTCTTTCTAGAAAGGCCCTGAGCTGGTTGGAGAGCTTACCTCCTAAGTCTATCAGGACTTGGAAGAACTTGTATGATCAATTTCTTACAAAATTCTTCCCGTCTGCCAAGACAACGGAGTTGAGAAAACGCATCACCTCCTATCACCAGCTACCTAATGAAACATTTGTTGAAACATGGGAAAGATTTAAAGAGATGCTTAGACAATGCCCTACTCATGGGCAACCTTTACATGTTCTGCAAGAAATCTTTTTCCAGGGTATCAACGCAGAGACCAAGAACCGCATCAACACGCATACTGCGTGCAGTTTTATAGAGATGGACCCAACGGCTGCATGAGAATTGTTGGATAAGCTGTCCAATTATGATGCCATGTATGGAACCCAGCAAACTCCACAGCCCCAGAAACGTCTCTACATACCTAACCGAGACGAAGTTGACCAGGACTTCAAAAATCAATTCCTTCAAGATGAGGTCAACCGTCTGAAGAAGCAGGTAAGTTTTCTGAAATCCTCTCAATCATGTCAAGAATGTGGTTCTTCTGCACATAGTACTTCTGCTTGCACTAACATAGAGCAGGTTAGAGCCGCTGAGACAATAGCTGAGATGAATTATATGAGAGGGCCATACAGGAACCAACCTAGCTATTTTGACAGGTCAAACAATTATCAGGCATGGGGCAATCAGAATACAAATCAAAACTATGCAGCGCCTCCGCCAGATAGACGACCTGCACCCTATCGACCTCCAGGCCATCAGGAGCCACCATCATGGGTTCAAGGATTACTGGAAGGCATTAACGGAGTGACCAACAAAGTTAACGAAGTGACCAACAAGGTTAACAAAGTTCAAGCCAACCTGAACCAACAAAATAAAAGATGGGGAGAGTTCGATATATGGAAGAAAAGTGTTGATTCCCAACTAGGGGACCTCGTCGCCCAGATTCCGAGACCACAAGGGCAACTCCCGGACCGCCCCGAGGAGAACCCTAGGGGACAAATAGCAGCGGTGCACCTTAGGAGTGGGAAGACATTGCCGAAGCGAGTCCAAGCTAAGGACAAGAAGGAAGAGGACGTCACAACCCAGCTCGGTAACGAGCCAGCGAGGGCAAATACCGAGCCCGTATACCATGGTGACGAGGCTCCGAGGGTATCTAACGACCCTAATTCAGGTAAGTCTACTAATCCGAGCCTTCCTCTCTATCCTAGGGTAGTTAACGACCCCATCAGGGTCGGTAACGACCCGCCGAGGACACCAAACAACCCTAGTGTCGACCCGGTACTCTCACCTCTCGAGCCTAATTTGGTTCCGAGAATGGTGAAATCTCTTCCATTTCCAGCCAAGAAATCTATGGACTTTACTGAGAGTAAGTTCAAGCGTTTCGTGAAGATTCTTCAGGGCATTAATATTTCCATCCCATTCATTGACGCCCTAAGCGAAATGTCGGCTTACACAAAATTTTTGAAGGATATTCTTAGCAGGAAAAAGTCAATTACAGAGTTGCAGGATGAAGTCAGATCAATAGCTCTACTAGAAAAGCTTGGAGACCCAGGGAGATTTGCCATCACGATTGGCATAGGCGACCACAAATTTAAAGCTTTATTTGATTTGGGAGCCAGTGCTAGTTTGCTTCCTCTCTCCATCTGGTCAAAAGCTAACATGGGACCGTTAGAGCCAATCAACATGCGGCTATACATGGCCAATGCCTCTTGCATCAGAACCAACAAGGATTGTAGAAGATTTTCTAGTACAGGTAGGCAAATTCTTTGTTCCAAATGATTTCATAGTCACGGCAATGCCCGAAGACCCGGTAGTTCCTATTATTCTCGGGAGACCTTTCCTTGCATCCGCTAGAGCCATAATTGATGTTAGGAGGGGACTCCTAACTTTTGAAATTGGGGATGAGGTAACGGAATTCCGATTCAAACAATCTATGAAAGATATTGATAGAGCCGAAGTCAAGATGCTCTACGCCCACAATGAAGTCATTGAATGTGGGGACCTTGTTGGAAGATGGGTGTCGCATGAAGAGTTCTCCAGTCAAAGATGGACCGAGATAGCCCCTGCAGATTCGGTAACGAGCCCCCGTACCTCACTACCGATCCTCTCGGCAGAAGAAGCAAGCTCGTTAACGACCTCATCAGCATCGTTAACGACCCTAGCTGAGGATTGTGAGATTTCAGCATTCGAATACCTGGAAGAAGTGTTGAAGACGGATCCAGAAGAACCAATTCTCATTCCAGCCAAACCTTCTCCAACACTAAAGCCTCTCCCAGACTCTCTCAGGTATGAATTTCTTGGTCCTAATTCTACTTTAGCGGTCATCATTAATGCCAAATTAAAAGATGAGGAAGTAGAGAAACTGTTGAGCATACTTAGAGTGCATAGAAAAGCCATAGGCTACTCCCTTGATGATATAACTGGCATATCCCCTTCTCTCTGCATGCATAGGATATACATGGAGGATAATCATAAACCCACCTAAGAGCATCAATGTAGATTAAATCCTAACATGAAAGATGTGGTTAAAAATGAAATCATTAAATTACTTGATGCTGGGATCATATTTCCTATATCGGACAGCCAATGGGTGAGTCCGGTCCATGTAGTTCAAAAAAAAGGGGGGTTGACTGTTATTGAAAACAAGAAGGGAGAGCTTATTCCAACTAGAACCACCACCAGTTGGAGGATGTGCATTGATTATAGGGAGCTCAATACTGCTACTAGAAAAGACAATTTTCCGCTTCCTTTCATTGATTAGGTATTAGAGCGCTTAGCCCAGCATGATTATTTCTGTTATCTAGATGGCTATAGCGGTTTTTGGCAGATTCCCATTCATCTTGACGATCAGGAATCCTGACGATCAGGAAAAGACTACCTTTACATGTCCTTATGGAACCTTTGCTTATAAAAGAATGCCATTTGGGCTTTGCAATGCCCCCGCCACCTTTCAAAGGTGTATGATGGCCATTTTTTCGGATATGATAGAGGAGATTGCAGAAGTCTTTATGGATAATTTTTCTGTTTATGGTTCTTCATTTGATGCTTGTCTTGCTAATCTTGCACGTGTGCTTAAACGTTGTGAAGAAACCAACCTTGTTTTGAATTGGGAAAAATGTCATTTCATGGTTCAAGAGGGGATAGTACTAGGACACCTTGTCTCTAAAAGAGGGATAGAAGTAGATAGAGCAAAAATTGAGCTTATTGAAAAACTACCTCCTCCCTCTTCTGTCAGAGACATTAGGAGTTTCCTAGGACATGCTGGATTTTACAGACATTTTATTCAGGATTTCTCTAAGATAGCTAAACCTTTGACTAACCTACTAATGAAAGATGTAGTGTTTGAGTTGTCCCCAGAGTGTCTTAAAGCTTTTTACAGGTTAAGAGGAGCCCTCGTGTCCGCCCTTATTATGCAATCTCCAGATTGAACACTCCCCTTTGAGGTCATGTGCGATGCAAGTGACTATGCAGTCGGCGCAGTTTTGGGACAACAGAAGGATAAGAAACTCCATGCCATCTACTATGCCAATAAGACGCTGGATGAGGCGCAGAGTAACTATACCACAACGGAAAAAGAGTTTTTGGTTGTGGTATTTGCCTTTGAAAAATTTCGGTCCTACCTTGTTGGATCAAAAGTGATTGTTTATACTGACCATGAGGTTGTTAGATACCTAATGGCCAAAAAGGATGCCAAGCCTAGATTGCTTCGTTGGATGCTCTTATTGCAGGAATTTGACCATGAAATAAGAGACAAGAAGGGAGCAGAAAACCTAGTGGCAGACCACTTATCCAGACTACCGGTTGAGCATATCACTGAATCCAACAACGAAGTGCCAATAAATGATTCCAGACCAGATGAACACCTCATGCTGAACGAGGTCGAACTCAACAAGACCTTCGTCACCGACCCCTTCAGGGTCGTTAACGAGGCACCGAGACTGGAATGCATAGATCACGAGAGAAAAGCCCCAAGGAGCATCGACACATCAGTTCGGCAGAATGCTACCAAGCTACGGGAGGTCGTTACCGAGGGTCACATAACCTCTCCAGGATCGTTAACGACCCACCCAGGTCCAATGACGATTCGGCCAGGTAAGATCTCTGAACCAGAACAAGCTCAATCCAGTTCAATTCCTTCTCCTTCTTCTACTTCTTCTTCTTCTTCGATATCATTCCATGTTGTTAGATGGTCGAAAGTCCCTTGGTTCGCGGATTTTGCTAACTATCTTGTAGGAGGCATAATTCCCAACGGACTAACTCCACAGAAGAAAAAGAAGTTCCTCCATGATGTAAACCAGTACTATTGGGATGACCCTTACTTTTTTAAACAAGGGAGCGACCACCTTTTTAGACGTTGTGTCCCAGAAGAGGAGATAGAGAAAGTGATCCGTCAATGTCACACATTACCTACCGGAGGCCATGCAAAAGGTTTCAAAACCACAGCGAAGATTCTTCAAAGTGGTCTTTATTGGCCTACCATGTTCAAGGACGTTCAAGCTTATGTGACGGCATGTAATGGATGCCAACGCTCAGGCAATATTACATGGAGACATGAGAACCCACTAACCGGGATACTAGAGGTCGAGATATTCGACGTATGGGGGATAGACTTCATGGGACCTTTCCCCTCATCCGGCCCCTACAAGTACATCCTAGTGGCGGACGATTATGTCTCTAAGTGGGTGGAAGTCGTTGCTACAAGGACCAACGACGCTAAAACTGTGGTCAAGTTTATTAAGACTAACATTTTTCCAAGGTTTGGCGTTCCAAGAATCCTCATTAGTGATGGCGGTTCCCATTTCATTGAGCGGAGTTTTGAAGCACTATTGGTAAAGTATGGGGTATCACATCGGGTGGCAACACCATATCATCCCCAAACTAGTGGCCAAGTTGAAGTTTCAAACAGGCAAATAAAGAGCATATTAGAGAAGACAGTTTCGCGTTCTAGGAAGGATTGGTCTTCTAAATAGGATGACGCTCTTTGGGCATACAGGACAGCATACAAGACGCCTCTGCGCACCACTCCCTATAATCTAGTGTATGGCAAAGCATGTCACTTACCGGTCGAGATGGAGCATAAAGCACTATGGGCTGTTAAAGAGCTCAACATGAACCTCGACGCAGCTGAAGCAAAACGATTCATGGATTTGCAAGCACTAGAGGAGCTGAGACTTAAGGCGTATGAAAATGCTGAAATTTATAAGGAGCGCACCAAACGGTGGCATGATCGGAAATTGGTGCCTAAAACCTATGAGGTTGGTGACAAAGTACTTCTTTTCAACTCTAGACTCCGTCTATTTCCAGGGAAGCTTAGGACAAGATGGAGTGGGCCATTCGTGGTTCATCACATTTATCCCCACGGTGCGGTAGAGTTGATCGATAACCAAGGCACAATCTTCAAAGTTAATGGCCACCGACTGAAAAAGTTCCATGAGCAACCCGACCCGAATGAAGAGATTAGAGTCACTGTGGCTCTCACTACGTCGGAAGCAAGGGAAGAACGTCGGGCTTACGACGTTAAAAATAGCGCTTACGGGAGGCAACCCGCTTTTAGTATAGTATAGTTTTTCTTCTTCTTTTTTTTTTAGATTCTTTCTTTTTCTTAGTTTTCTTTTCTTTTTAGTAGTTTTTAGGATAGAAATTAGGATTAATTTTGAGGTAACAAGATGCAGGAGAAGGGCTCGAAAATCATTTCAAGAGGCTACGGTGGCTCGTTAACGACCCACCCAGGGTCGTTAACGACCCGGTTCGACGACTCGATTCAGCAAAACGGGCAGGTAAGTTTTTTTTTAACCTAATCTATCCTTTACCTACCCCATGCCGCCGCCCCCTTTCACCTCTTCCTATCCCTACCCTCTCCTATATAACCCTTCTACCCCTCCTAAAAATTTCAATCTCAAAAACCCCTCAAAAATCCTACCAAAGATCTTGGAGATCCCCCACCACCGATCGAAATTTCTCACCTCCACCGATCGTCGGAGACACCCTCGTTACCGAAGCTCGAAACCCCGGAATTCCACCGACGAGATTCACACTCGTTAACCACCCCAATCCGACCCTTTGTGCTTCAATTTCTCAAGTTTCCGGTATGATCTCTAAACCCTAACTCTTACTTACAAGATTCATGATTATTAGGGTACAAATTTCATATTGGAATTACGTCTATAGAAAAGGTCGACATGCATGTTCGGATTTTGCTCATGAATTCTCATTGAAGCTAAGTTGTTCATGTTCTAGGGAAGATTATTCATGTTAGATTCTCCATTGCAAAAGTCTAATTAGAAAAGCATGAATTTTTCTTGTCCTAGTATTAAGTTCAATATTTGCTATATCAATTTTGGGTAAATTCGCATGTTTGGGATGGAAAATCGAGCAAGTATGGGGTGCATAAACCCGATTGTGTGTCTAGTGGGGAATATTGAGGATGCATACTTGATTTATGGTCTAATTTTTAAAGTTGATTACATTCGGAATTCTGTGAACTGGCTCTAAGCAGCTCGTTAACGACCCACCCAAGTTCGTTAACGACCCTGCGCAAGCATCATCGATTCTACACCAATCCATATTCTTTAATGACCCAATTGGGTCGTTGACGAATAATTCCAAGGTTCTTTTGAGACCAAGTATGGGGTCTCTTGCCTATCTATTTTGAGTGGATCTTATCTTGGAAAATTCTTGATTGATTTGTAGATCAAATGGCAAGTTCAAGCAGACCCGCTACCCGAGCTCAGAAAAAGAGGAGGAATCAGAGGTCCCCATCTCCACCTCGCATGGATAATGTGATCTTGAGTACCCAAGGCCAACTGAAACGATATCGTGCCATTCTAGAGAAGGACCACAACACTCGTTGGTTCTCGAAGTCTAGTGCCGTACACACGGGGATTTACATGGATGTCAAGGAGGCCTTCGTTATTCTCGGTGCATCTCATCTACTGAAGAAGGAGAATCTACCACACTTTCCGGCCCTCACATCCGAGTTTCTAGCCACTCTAGAGACTAGTTTTCCGTCGAAGACTTCAGCGGGACGCATCCGGTTTCGGCTCGGTAATGTGAGTCGTGAGTTCACAATGGCGGAGTTCAATGCAATCCTGGAGCTCCCAAACCCTTCTAGAGAGTACAGCCTGAAGGACTACAGGGTGACTCGAACTTGGAGCTATATCACCGGGGAGGTCCAATCCTCCACGGCGGCATTATCTGGGGCAAGCATCATCAACCTCATCTTCCGGATCATTCTCCGAGTCCTAGCCGCCACATTCTGGCCGAAGAGAGAGTTGAACAGGCCAACGAGGACGGAAGTTACTTGTCTCCGCACTATCCTTTTCGAGGAGCCCGACCCTTTGAATTTGGGGTATGAATGGCTCTACTACATAGAGAAATCAACCAAGTCCAAGGAAGTTTGGTGTGGTAACTTGGTCAATCTTTTGGCCACCAACCTTGGAGTCGACCTCACTCTCTACACACCGGCTCATGCTCAGTTACTCAACAGTAACTATTGGTACAGTTCTAGTATCTTCATTCAAGCTGAGAGAGGGTTTAAAGTAAAAGTTCAAAACCGCCTAGTTACACCCACCCTCGATATGTTGGAGCTACTCTATGTACCAAATTGGTATGAGGTGTGGACGGGTCATCCATTCCCGTTAGAGCCTAAGCCGGAGGATGAGATATCACTTAGGCCTTGTGAGACAAGATTTAAGCGAGATGGCAAAGCAATGGATGAAGGTGAAGATGAAGATGAGGATATCGAGTTAGTTGGAGAAAACACTGAGGAGGCCGACACAGAAGGCGGCACTGAGGAGCTTAACTTCCAAGAAGAAGACCTCGATATAGAGGTTTTAGGCACCAACATCCTCGTTGACGAGCCCACCAAGCTCGTTAACGATCATTTCCAGCCTTCTACGTCTGTTGCTAACAAGGTACCCAGGGTCATTAACGACCCACTGAGGGCATCTACCGACCCGCCGCCAGCTCCTACCGACCCCTACTCTTATGGGCTTGTGCCATACCACCCGGTGCTTCACCATGATCACTTTCAGCCTCACTACCCACCACCTCCTCGGCCTGAGTACACTGGATCGAGTATTCCGCCACCATGGGTCGAGGATCTTTCTGCACGGATGCAACAGCTCCACCTCCAGCAGGACAACATTCATAGGAGGATGGATAGATGGGAGACGGTCTATTCAGCTCGGATGACATTTGAGGATGAGAGGCATCGTCAGAGAGAGACAAAGGATGCTGAGCGTTGGAGGACGATGTACGACTTCATGGGGAACTTCGAGCACTATTTTCCTCCACTTAACCGTTGATCCAACTCAAAGACGTTTTCCTTGTTTTCCACTTCTAAGACTTTTTAAGTATTTGTTTTCTCTTTTCTTGTTTTCTTGTGTTTTTCTTTTCTATTTCTTTCCTTCTTCTTATTTTTCTTACAGTGAGGACACTGTAATTTTAAGTATGGGGTGGGAGAAAGTAGAAACTTTTGTGTCTTGTTTTTTTTGTGCTTTGTTTTAAGTAGTTCTTTTACATCGAAAACAACAACAACAAAATCGAAAAAGTTTTGAAAAAATATTTTTAAAAAAATGTTTTAGAATTGATAGATATCCCTTTCTTAGTTTCTATGATAGTAGTTGCTAGCATGATCATATAATTCCTTGCAATCATGTCTTTGAGAATATAGCCGGATTCTTATTTTGAAGTTGTTCTTAGGAAGGAATAGCAATTGATGAAATTGAGCACATATACCTTCTTAGCGTAAGTGATGCAATCCAACAAAAATTAGCCTTGTGAGAAATTTTTGGCCTTATAGGGAGAACATTAAAAATCCCTCTTCTTTTCTTGTGTGATTTACTCTCTATATGCATATTATCTCTTGGAATTGTGATAGTTATCTATTTCTTGAGACCCGTATAAGATTTATAGTTCACTACTTGTGAAAATCAGATGATAGAGAACTTATTTTATAAGCCCTATTTATCCTTATCCACCCTTACATGATCCTTCTTTTGATAGCCAATTCTAGCCTGAAGCCTTTTATTTTTAAGCTCCACAAAATATGTTCCTTAGCCGAGATAAGCTTGACCCTATCCGGGGATTAGGACTTAGTTTGGAGAGGTATGTTTTTTTGTTGAGTGTAAAAAAAAGGAGTGATATATAATGTTTGCTATGATTGAGGGATTATTGGGAAGGGTAGATTGGAAGTCTCTTGTTTTTAATAGTTGTGATAAGAAAGATCTCTTGGTACAAAAGATGCACAAAATTAAGTTGATGGTTGAAAGAAAGTTGTAAGAAAAAGGAGTACACGATGAAGCTCGTTAACGACCCTGAAGTGGCTCGTTAACGAGGCAGCGAAAAAAAAAGAAAAAAAAAGAAATATGAAGAAAGAAGGAAGTAAGAGGTGCATAGTATTTATGAGATAAGCTGGAGATTCTTTTGTTTTATGAGACTTTATAGTATAATAATGGGTGAGTGAAAATAAGTGTGCATAATGAGAGAGTGAATTTGGTATATGTTTTTATGAGAGTTTTGATGTTATGCGTGAGTTCTTAGGAGTCTTTGATTCCCGGATATTATTAGTACCACATGGCCAAAATATTTTCCACGCCTTATTGTCTTTACCAAGCCCCATTACAACCCGGCCGAATGGAAGCTTCTATGAAGTTTTTTCATTGAGCCCCCTAAGTTCTCTTGATGATTTTTGCTGGTTTTGACAAATCTTGGGTGGAGAGTATTGGTGATATAAGTTCCAATTTCTATGAGTTTTTGTATATAGGATGAGTTGAGAGATTGAATTTATGAGCCCAAACACTTGAGAGTTGAGAGAAACACATTATCCCTTGTAAGGTTGGATTGTATTGTCTTGTGTCTATTTTAGGTGCATATATGTGTGATGACGTTAATAGTCCTTTGTTATTTTTCTTCTATGAGTAGATGTTGCTTTTTAGATGATGGCTATAGTTTGATGAGTATGTTGTTTGGTTTTGATTATTGTTTAGTGATTGCTTGAGGACAAGCAAGTCTAAGTATGGGGTATTTTGATGTTCGTGTTTTTAGTATAGTTTTGATAGGTTTTATTCGGTTATTAGGTTTAGTTTTGATAAGTTTAGGATTAGTTTCATGTGTTTTTGGATAGTTTTGCAAATTTTGTGAAAAGTATGGAAGCTACTCCGTTTTGTGTATTTTTGTAGGTTTTAGCAAGTAAAAGGTGATGTTTGGAGTTGAATTTGGAGAGCTATGATAAGAGATGGAGGAATACAAGATGAAGGAGCTGAAGTTCGAGTTTTTGGAAGAGAAGTGTTGAAGAAAACCAAGCCCAAGCTCGTTAACGAGGCTGTGAGGGCTCGTTAACAAGGCCACAAGATGAAAATGTTCGAGAGTTGACTTTGTGACTCACCGATCCTGTGCGGGAATTTATTTTCGTGTCGGTAGAGTATCTTTTTATGATTTTAGGGTTATTATATTATGTATTTTAGGCCTTGTTATCTTTTGAGTTTTTATTTCTATCTTTTAGATTAGATTCTATCTTTTTAGGAAAGTTTACATCTTTTAGCCTTTTTTAGTTTCTAGCCTTTTTAGTATAAATACCCTTCTATCTAGCATAGAAGGGAGACAGCTTGGGAGAGAAAAGAGATCGGATTTTGGAGAGCCGAGAAAGAGAAGGACGGATTAGAGTCGTGATCGAAGGAGCTCGGTAGACGAAAGTTACCGAGGTCGTTAGTGTGTTCTTTGATTCGGTATTTTAATGTTTTCGGTTTCTTCTGAATCTCTGTAAGACGATATTTCTTATTAATTTGAGTAGTATTTTGTTTTTAATGTTTTCTTTGATTAAAGTTATTAGTTTCTTAGTCATGATTAGGGAGTAGTCTTTTTATCTAGGGTCGGGGTTGAAACCCGGCATAGTTATGCATGTTTGGTGAGTAAGATTATGTGTTGAATGCCTTTTATCTATTGATGAGATTGTTTGTTGTGCTTATACCGAGATGAAAGTTGAGGTAATTTGAGTTGTTGACTTGATTGAAAGAGAAAGTTATAAACTTGAAAGTTGATATTGTTTGAAAACGAAAGTTTCAAGCTTTAGATTCGAAACAAGCAATTGGGTGAATTAGTTTATGAAAGTAGATTAATTTGCTTGCTAAGTCAATGAAAGTTGATGCATATATCTATTTAAAGGGCATGATATTTATCTTCTTACGAGCTTGTGTGCATGACTATGTTGTGGTAACCCTTGTCCTGGATATTTTCGTTTTATTTGATTTCTTTCAAAGATCGTATTCATTACTGAGTTCGTTGGCTCGGTACCAAACCTGTCTAGGTCGTTAATTTTGGTCTTTTTACTCTCGGTGGTTTGTTAACGAAGCTGACAACTTCGTTAACGAGGCTGCTTGTGTATTTTGCTTGCTTTGGTTTTATTCTTTGTAGGAGTCCATAGATAAACAAACCTTGATTCCCGTGGAACGATCCTGACTCCCCTATACTCAGCGGGGTCTTGATTATAAATTTATTTGTTGTCAAGAATACCCTCCCAACACATGTCCGGCAAGTACAACCTAGCTGGATGATTAGCGGGCATCGCTGCCAAAGCGTCATGCGCATATTCAACGAGCTGTTGTTGTCGCTCCATAATTTAAGACACATTTTAGATAAACCCTAAAATATAAAAACGATTAATGATTGAATGAACTTTTTGAATAAACTTTAACTTACAATGGTAGCATCAACTATAGCTAATGGGTGGGTGTGTGGCTCGCGCGGACGGTCCTGACGCTCTGACCTCGGATCTACTTACGATGTGTCACGTCACTAAACCAATCCCAGTAGGCGAGGTCCTCCTGGTAAGCATACCGAGCCAAAGGGTGTTGCTCAAGGTCAATGAGGTGGTTGCACCGCTGGTTCCAGTAGAGCTGATCGGCGGAAAATTCCACCTCATACTTGCGCCAAGACGTGCTACGAACCTCTGTAGCCGACACAATCGGCTCAAGAGGTATGCATTGGACCCGGAAGTACTGACGCAGCCACCTATCGCACATGTAAGCCTCTCGAATAGTAAAGCACTCAAGCACGCCTCGAAACCTCGAAACTCAGTAACGCTCTGACTCGAAACCTATCCCTCTCCATGGCTGCCAATTAATCTAAAAACAAATTACAGATGTTAAAAAAGGATCATATCCATTGTTTAGGGTTCTTTCAGCCCAAACATTGTTACACTATATTTTTTACCTCATTAGCGTGAACCGTGTCTAATACTTTACAAATCTCCTCCAATCGCGCTGGCTTCTTCGGAGGTGCGCGTATCTCAACTCTAGCTCGGGCACCCGCGTGCGGGTTGACCAAAAGATTTATCCTCAGTATCGGATGTCCGCCAAAAAGTTGCATATACTCCCATATCCAAGTCTATGTCATAAGATATAGTTAGTTTCTTACATAACTAAAAAATAAAGTGACATACAAAAGTACAACTCAAATAATTTTCTTACCCTTAGAAGGAGAACACATCCAGCAATGCCCTTGCTATCATGTCGTGACGCAACACCCAGCTCGCGGTACATGAACGTCAAAACCGCAGCACCCCAAGCAAATGTACTCGTGCGGTTGGGGTCTAATAGACAATGCAAGTAATCAATGCTGACATTGTTGGTGCTCTTGTTGACAAATAGTGTTGAACCAATGACCCACAACAAGTACGCAACAAGTATAAAATGAGGTGCTACCCCCTGTGCAATCATCCTCATCACATGTGCCTTAAGCTCGTCAGATGGAAGGCCACGGGAATCATATCTGCAAAAGGTTTGCTCATAAATCGAGAACATCTGCATGACCCACGTTTGAACTCCATCTCAGAGAACTGCTCGCCGACACACTCCCCGTCGATCGGCAAGCCTAAAATGCGCTCCACATCATGCAACGTGATCGAAATCTTACCCCATGGAATATGAAAGTTGTTGGTACCAGCGCTCAATAAATGCCGAAATGATGGCGTGGTCCGATCCTTGATGATCAAGACCCCCGATATGCCTCAATCCACTATGCCCTGCAATATGCCACCACGTACCCGGCACATCAACTCTGTGGGACACTATCAGTCCAATCCAACATCCATGAGTATGTTTTATACAGCTTCCTCCACTATCAAAATTAAGAAAATAATTTAGATTAGTTCATTTATTTCAATACACAGAAAAATTAAAAACAAAATTCGTAAATAAGCTCACCAATACATCTTCAACAACTAGTGTAGGAGGATCGACTGCGGCAGGAGGGGTGGGATCAGCTGCAGGCTCGACGGAGACATGAGGGGCCGAAGCAGCTGAAGGCTCGACGGCAGCAGGAGGGGTCGGAGCATCTCGAGGAGTCCACCTCCATATCGACTCCGTAGTATGCGTGGGGTAGTGTCGAAGGAGTCCGACCAACCGTGGTCCTCCTGGCTGCCACATGGGTACGTCAGCAACAGGAGGGACCGGAGCGGGTGGAGGGTCGATGATGGGAGGATCCGGGGCAATCGGAGGCTGAACAATAGCAGCCACATGAAGTGGAGGCTCAGAACGTGGAGTTTGTATGATGGGAGGGGTCTGAGAAGGTGAAACCGAGGCAAGTGGAGGAGTCATATCAATGTCCCTAGAAAGATCCTCTCCGGTGCCAATCAGAGTCTCTAAACTAACTGAATCGATTTGCTCAGATTCTCGTCAAGGGGTGTGATGATGGGTCGGGGAAGACGGACCAATGTCCTCTGCCTGATCAGTCACAACGACATCCCTGTGAATCTCCTCAGCAGTCTCAACCGGAGCAGACGGACCTACGTCCTGCTCTATCTGAATATATGCACCATCATGCGATGCCTCGTCCCGCTGTAGCTCAGATATCAACGTATCAGCCCCTAATCTCCTAGCCATCTTTTTCGGTGGAGGGGCCTCAACACGATCAGACCGCAGTATACCTCGTGCCTTCGCATTCCTAGTCCTCTTCTTCTTCGGCCCAGGAGGTGTAGTCGAGTCGGGAGTACGCAACTCTCGACTCAACTCCTGAAACGCCTGTTTACGATTTTCATTATTTGCTTACTTTCTGTATTACATTCAATTGCTATGTTTTTTAATAACTTTTTATACTTCAACCTTCAATTACAATTTCTTGCATTTTTATATACAATTTAACTTCAATTTTCATATTACATATCTTTTATAAATAAGTGTCTATTTACATACTTATAAGCTTAAATTCCATAAATAAAGGCCCATAACTACATTACTATAACAAAACCAACTTAATAAACTTCAATCATATATTACAACTAATACAATAACTAATATATGATATTTTAAAAATTCTAAATTCATATTATTAATACTGAATTAAAGAATATGTACCATCATGGTAGCCTCACCCTAACCATCCCTCGTATCAGCATGAGTCATAGAACCCTCGCCAACAGTCCTCAAACCATCATCTCCACCAATAGCATCATCAGTCCTATCACTGGCCTCAGCAAACATACCCCAACTGTACAATAAAAACAAAAAAAATTATTATAAACAACATCACCTATAAAAGGAAAACCCTAGTAAGCTAAAACATACACAATGCATGTTCATATGTCACTCATGAGACTAATCACTTCATCTACTTAAGATGAAATTTGAGACTTTTTGTTCTTAAAGTGTTGCTTGTCCATGTTTTCGTTTCTTAAATCTGAATGCCTCAATGTATTATATCAATGATTGCTGGTCATGATCCATTAGAAACTGATCCAAATTAGCCAACTTTGTCATCCTAATTATTAGTTTCTCCCAAATCGAAAGAACATCCGCTATAGGTCCACGAAGGATTTCTATTTGGACCTTTCAATCCTTTATATGAAAATTGAACGATTGAAAGAGAATACGAGGTTGGATGAGATAACTTCTAACCCAAAAATAAAATATTATTTGGTTGACCAATTTTTGTCATCTACTTTTTTAAATATTATTCAACACCCTTATAAACAAATCAAAATTTTATAGAAGGTACATTTAACTTCTCAAGTTTGGATCTATGTTTGAATAGTGTCAATCACCCATTAAAAATCATAACTTGAGTCAAGTTATAATTTTTAAACAATGTCAAAGACTCGTAGCAAAATAAAAAATAAGCTAAGTTAGTAGCCAACAACCCGTAAGAATGTTCAAAATCATCCAAGAGTCCAGGTCCTGTAGGCTGTAGCACAATGTCTATTGCTGGAGAGATCAAACAAATCTATACAGAGCGAAATGGACACTATCTTCTTTAAGTTGGAAATTCAGAATCAAGAACTTTCAAAGAATCAGAAGGAACTGGAAAGACTTCAGGAATGTATCCAAGAAGAGCGTGTGCGGTTTGTGGAAGCTGAAACTGCTTTTAAGACACTGCAGAGTTTGCATTCTCAAACTCAGGAGGAACTAAGATCCATCTCGGTGGAGCTTCAGAAAAGAATCCAACTTTTGAAGGACATGGAAGTGCACAATCAGAATTTAGAAGGTGAAGTCCAGTTCATCAAGGATGAGAACAAGAGCTTGAATGAAATCAGTATAAATTGTGCTGTCTCATTAAAGAACATGCATGATGAAATCTTAAGAGAAACTTGAAGAGGAGCTCGAACTCCAATTGGATCGAAGAAATGCTCTTCAATAGGAAATTTACTGTCTGAAAGATTCTGGAGAAGTCAGATTTAATAAACCAATTGACTGATGATACATACAAGCTGCATTCAGATTTGAAAATGGAAAAAGATGAAGCTGAATTGTTGGAGACCATTGTTAGTACAACTTTTGTCGACCTACTAACCACTTCTATTCGTGAAGCACTATATAGAGAGAAGCTTTTTGAGCTTACTGGAGAATATCAATGCCTTGTACATCAAAACTATTTCGACAGTTTGGACATTGTTCAACTTATAGAAAGAGTTGGGTCATTGGAATGTGAAAATAGTGAAATAGAAGCTCAATGGGCTGAGTATGTGCCAGCCATGGCAACTATGTGTTTACTCCTTAACCTTTACTTATTATTCTATAATAGTCCCCAATTTTTCAAATGTTCCAAAATAAACACTAACCTTGTCTAAATTGTTTATTAAAGGGTCCTTTGGTCAAATTTCAACCGTTATCTATTCTTGTGGCACTAATTTTAATTTTTTTGTTCCACCTAGAAAAGGAACCCCATTTCAACCGTTATCTATTCTCTTGGCCAGTGTTTAAAAAGGCGAGGCGACGCCCGAGGCGATGGCCCCCCTAGATTGCCTAGGCGCGACTTAGAGGCGAAGGCGATCGCCTTATAGACACAGTTTGGTAATTCACAAATATAAATAGATCATTTAATAAAATTTTAGGATAAAGCCCAAAACCCAAATTTTATTACTGATAAAACCAAATTTAATGATAATGTAATAAACTAGTACGAAATTTTGAAAAGTTGAACACTTGGAACTCGAAAGCCGCCAGAGGAAGAGAGACAGAGAACGAGAGAATGAAGTTTGATCGTGTATTTGGGTATTTGCATAGCTTAAGGATATAGATATATAGATATAGAGGAAAAAATATAGGATAAAAAAGATATCTTGATGATATAAATTGCAAATATAAATTGTATTAAAGGATATCTTGAAAAAAAGGATAGAAAGAAATATTAGCCTTAAGGAAAGTATATTTAAAAGATAAGAAAAGTGAAAAGAAAGATCATTAATTCAAATATTAAAAAAAATCAGCATAAGGCGACCTAGGCGAGGCAAGGCGAGATGCAGCTCGCCCGGGCGCCCAGATCGCCTAGGCATTGCCTCTTCCAGGTTGCCTCGCATTGCCTAATGCAGGCGACAGGCATGGCTGGGCGCGCCTGGGCGCGCCTAGGCGCGCCTTCGCCTCGCCTTTTCAAACACTGCTCTTGGCACTTAATTTTAATTCTTTGATACAAAGTCGCTACCAAATTAGGGAAATTGGATTTGTAAAAGTTCCTCTATTAACACATAAGAAAGCAACCCCATTTTTTTCCTAGTTCCAATCAAAGTACTCCTAATAACTTTAATAAGTCGATCAAATTCAACATCGTTTGTAAATTGAATCCGAACGAGTCGAATTTATCATCAAAAAATCAAATCTTTCATTTCAGCCATTTCAATCAGCTTGATTTTCAAAACTGAGTTCACCATTGTATCCCCACCCTTAAATTAGTGAAATGTGATACCAATCTTGTCCCAAATGATTTGTGGGCGGATTTGATTCAACACCGAAAACACCCATCTATTTTTTTTTATCAAAAACTGACTCTATTTTATTTCGCTCGAAATCCTCATTACTCTGCCTCTAACACTATCTCTTTCTAAAACTACCACCTAGGAGTAGATTTATTAATTATATTTAAGTAGTGAAAGACAGCAATATACTAACTAATGTATAAGTTTGAACAAATATACAAATGTGTATTAAATTAAAAACTACTATTGTTTATATAATGAAAATATTAGTTATATTAGTTTTTTGATGTAAATTTGGTATCAATATTATGAGTTTGGTAATTTACCTTTTAACTTAGAGAACACTTTAAAAAAAATTATTTTGAGAATTTGTTATATTGGGTGAGCTAATTAAATTATCTTATTAATTTACTATTATAAAATTAGAACAATTTTTTTATTTCCCCCCTAAATAAAATTATTTATTGTAAATTGTGTAGCTATAAGTAGTATCCAATAAACCTTAAATAGTAACATTGTGACCAGGATAATTGTATTATAATCAAGGTAGTATTGTAATGTATGGGAAATGGGACAATCGACATTACATTAAAATATCATTGTTTAAAATTCAAAAACTAAATTACAAAATATAAAACCACAACAAGACTTATATGTGCAAGACTGGCAATGTTCAAAACTTCCTTTATTGCACACAAAAATTAAAATAAATAATTAAATATTAGCTATTCTTTTAGTAGAAACTAAACTGTTGTTAGAAATAAGTTATTATAATAAATATGTTAAGTTTGTTGTTATATTCTCCCCCTAAATAAAACTCTTTATTGTAAATTATGAAGCAAAATATGAAAACTCTCAAAATGAATCAGTGAGTTTCAACAGTCCTTATCGAAGAAATATGTATATATATATGGACTTAGCGCTTTAAAATATGAAAATGTCATTGGATAAAAATGATTGTAGAATAACACACCTGAATGTAAAACTCCACCGAGGATCCAAGCTAAATGTTCTTAATGTCTTAATGAGCACTTTTTGTGGATTAGGACAAACTGACAAAGAGGAATAAAAATGAGATGGCAAGTATACTTGGGAGAAACAATAAATAAACTTCCAGATATCAATAGATTTTTTTTTACAATGGTTTATTCATATGTTGTTAATCAAGATATTAGTCATCAATGGCTTATTCATATGTTGTTAACTTAACAGATGACTTGTTATATTGGCTACATGTAACCTATGGCTTATTCATATTATGCACCTTAAGGTGTCGTCTTCAAGTGGAGAATGTATTAAAATAACTGGTCACCAAAAATACAAGTAACATAACAAAATAACAAATCAAACAAATTCTCCAAATCACAAATACGGTTGCATTGGACAAATACTTAGGATGCTCGATTATCAATGGCAGAGTAACACAAAACACCTTTAAACCGCTAATTATGCTGACCAGATCCCAACTTGCAAAATGGAAAGCAAATACTCTATCCCAAGAGGGACGTAAAACCCTAATTAAAGCAAATCTATCAGCACAACCCAACTACATTATGCAATCATTTATGCTACCCCAAGCTACTTTACAAGAACTTGACCAAATCAATAAAAATTTCTTTTGGAACAAGGATCAGAATTACAAACCACTCATTAGTTGGAACTCCATCTGCTGCCCACCCGCGCACAGTGGTGTGGGAATCGCTAAGGCAGAAGAGATGAACCAAGCATTCCAAATGAAACTGCTTTGGAAAATATTAGCTGAACGAGACAATCTATGGGTAAAAATTATAACGGAAAAATATCTTAAAACGGATAACATCCTAAACTACAAGAAAAAAACATAACACATCCTGGCGGTGGTCCAAGCTAATAGGCCTAAAAGACCTCTTCGTGAAGGGACTTATCTGGCAGATTGGGGATGAAAAAACCGTCAAAATATGGAAAGACAATTGGACCGGAAAGGTCCCTCTCAACCCAAGGTTAGACGTGATAAACGTTATTAATGGGTAAAAATTATAACGGAAAAAATATCTTAAAACGGATAACATCCTAAACTACAAGAAAAAACATAACACATCGTGGCAGTGGTCCAAGCTAATAGGCCTTAAAGACCTCTTCGTGAAGGGACTTATCTTGCAGATTGGGGATGGAAAAACCGTCAAAATATGGAAAGACAACTGGACCGGAAAGGGCCCTCTCAACCCAAGGTTAGACGTGATAAACGTTATTAATTGGGACGAAACTGTGGATGAGTACCTCAGAGAGGATAACTCGTGGAACATTGAGAAATTATGTAAAGTTATTAATCCAAACGACCTTGAAATCATATCCAAAATCATAAACCCGGTTAACAAAATCCCGGACATGCTATACTAGCAACCTAGCAAAAATGGTTGGTACTCAACCCATTCAACCATGCAATGGATTCACCAATCCAAAGGCGAACCGAAAATCAACTTATCTTGGATAAATAAACTCAACACCCCTCCCCCAAAGTGAAAATTTTTGTTTGGAAAGTAGCCAGAAATGGTTTGCCAACTAAAATGAGGTTCGCTGCCAACCATATTCCGGTTCCGTAGGGATGCGTGGCATGTAATAGCCCTGAAGAAGACACTAACCATGTGTTAATTTCGTGCCCGTTAACTGAGGAAACCATTAAATCCGTAAATCCCAAGCTTAGCCAAATCCTCAACCAAATTTCCCATGGGATAGAAAACCGCATCTTGTCCTGGATGATATAAGGACGCGACTAACAAAGGAGGAAATGGAACTCCTTGCTAACGCCTGTCGGTGCCTATGGTACTCTAGAAATAAAAGAGTTTTCGACAACAATAACAACAATAACCTGAATAACTCCGCAAACATTTGCGACTTTATTCACAACCAAATTAAAAATTGGAAAAACGCAGAAGTCTCGGCCTCAGACAACCCTTGCCCCGGAATGGCTAGAGGTGGGCCTAAGAAAAAGCCCAAAAAATTGGAAAAACCCAAAAAGGATTTTATTAAATTGAATTTTGATGGTGTAGTGAATGAAGATGGTGTGGCTACTTATGGGTTCATCCTCAGAGATTCTAGCGGATCCCCCATCCATTTTGACGGAGGACTAATTGGTCAACAGTCCATGCTGACTTCTGAGACCATCGCCTTACGCTAGGGACTTCTCGAGGCCATTCGTCGTGGCATTCCCCGGATCGAGTTGGAAGGCGATAATTTGCAGCTGGTCAAGGCCGTTATGGGAGACTGGCGCTGCCCGTGGGAGATTGAGTTGCTTTGTTCGGATATCCACTGCTTCTTGGCTCGCTTCCAAGATTGGGGTGTCGCTCATGTTAACCGTGAGTGCAATTCGATGGCGGACTACATCGCTGGCTCGTTCCGACGCGTTTCCTCTATTCCACTTGCAGTTGACTCGGGTTTACACACCCACATCCATCAGGATGCTCTTGGGCGGTTACTAGCCTGTTAGTGGCCACCCAAATTCCTTTCCTTATCAAAAAAAAGTATTGAAACAATTGGTATTATTCTTATGCTACGACATCTTAGATTGAAATCTTAATTCATTTTTGTATCCCTAACTTTTTAACATGCTATTCACGAGAAATGGAAATGTTGAGCTCAACATAATTGTTTTAGAAATCTCTCTTATTACATTTTTGTTCCAGAAAATGTTGAGAAGAAATAGGCAAAGACAAGGAGCCTCGGGATTTTCCATGAAATTTATGCTCTAATCAAAATTTTCAAATAAAACTAGGTTGGTTGTAAAACTCATAATACTTCTCATACTAAGATACTGAAAACACGAAATATTTTATTCCCATGTTAAATTTATAACTTAAGACTTCAATTAATTAGAGCTTAGGCACACAAGGTTTTCAATAAATTGTCCAAAATAACAACTCTGTTAAGCATTTTTAATTTTGTTTGCTTCAAACTTAAGATTATTTTAGTTTACAAACTCTTAGATTTTTTTTTTGATAAGGAAAGGAATTAGGGAGATCACTCTAATAAGAAATGAGCTACCCTAGAGCATCCTTACGGATGAGGTCCCCAAGGACCGGGTCGGAGGTAATAGGGAGGGAGGAGACACGTCGAAACGATCCAACGATGTAGTCCGCAACAAAATTGGCTTCACGGAAGACATGAGAGAGACTCCAACTTTGAAAGTGGCCCAGCAAACTCTGAATATCCGTACGAACTAGCTCAATCTCCCAAGGACAACTCCAGTCACCCTGCACGGCTTTAATAAGTTGCAGGTTGTCACCTTCAATCTGGATGCGGGGAACGCCATGTCGGATGGCCTCAAGAATCCCATGTCGAAGTGCAACAGCTTCAGTCATCAGGACGGAATGACGACCAATCAATCCACCATCCAAGCAAATTGGCGCGCCTTGGTGGTCTCGAAGGATGAACCCAAAAGACGAGACACCATCATTATTCACTGCACCGTCAAAGTTGAGTTTAAAATGATTTTGTGGGGTTTTTACCCATCTAGCTTTCGCACTTTTCTTTTTAGTCGTGTTCTTAATCCCGTTGACAGGGGTTTCCAGGTTTGCGGTGTTCACATGTTTCCAGTCATCCATTTGTTTGCGAATGAATGCGCATATGTTATTTGAGATAAGTTGGGATTGGTCATTTTCGGGGTTAAATATTTTTTTATTCCTAACGTACCAGATGCATCACCAGGAACAAGCCAACCACTCCAACTCAGACTTGGAGATCCTAGATCGAATCTCCTCCAAGAACTGAAGAGGCAAACTACTTACGGGGTTAGATTGGTTGATTATGCAAGCTAGTTTTGGGTTAATGGTTTTTAGGGTTTGGATTGTGAGTGGGCATTTTAGTAGAAGATGATAAGCATCTTCATTTGTGTTGTTGCACCCAACACAGCCTTGCGGGACAACGATGAGGTTTGCAGCAAGCCTCTGTTTTGTGGGAAGGCCGTTCCGAGCAGTTTTCCGGAGAAATTTTTTTATTTTTGGGTGAATATTAAGTTTCCAAACCCAATTAAGGTCAATGGGAGGCTCCCCTTTGTTGTTGTGAATCCATTGCATTGTGGAATGTGTTGAGAACCAACCATTTTTGCTTGGCTTCCAATATACTCTATCTGGTATTTTATTAATTGGTGTTATGATTTGGGTTATGCATTTTACGCTATCTGTGTCTAGAATCTGGTAGAGCTTTGATTCGTCTCATGAGTTGTCATCGCGGAGATAGTTACTGACAGGTTCATCCCAATTTATACTTTGGTTGATATTTACTTTGGGTTTTGGGATCCCGGATCCAGTTTAGTTATCCTTCCAAAAACGAATGGTTTGCCCATCACCCACTTGCCAGATCAGCCCGGAAACAAAAAGGCTGCGAAGGCTCATGAGTTTGGACCATTGCCATGATGTGTTTTGTTTTTTAGTGTAGTTTAATAAGCTGTCCTTTTTTAGATACTTTTTTGTAACTATTTTAACCCAAATGTTGTCTGGTTCAGCAAGAATTTTCCATAGAAGTTTCATTTGGAGTGCATGGTTCATCTCCTCAGCCTTTGCTATTCCTAGTCTTCCATGATGAGGAGGCCTACAAATCGAATTCCAGCTAATTAGTGGTTTATAGTTGGACTCCTTATTCCAGAAAAAGTTTTTATTTATTTTATCCAGTTCTTTGAGAGTCGCTTTTGGTAGGAGAAAGGATTGCATTAGGTAGTTTGGTTGTGCTGAGTGGTTTGCTTTAATGAGGATTTTTCGTCCCTCTTAAGATAGTGAGTTAACTTTCCATTTGGACAAACTCTTAGACGTATTAACTCTTCGAGTGTTCCACAAAACAAAGCTTAGGTTAATTGAAAATTGAAAAAAAAAAATATCAGCCACGCACGCGGTCCTCCCCTAGTTTATATAAAAATATCTTGTGTATGAGCGACGTTTAAACGACGTCATCTTCACGGCAGCTTGAATTTCACAAATATTATTTCAGTCCGTGGTGTAGGAGTTCAGCAGGTTTATCCCGCCATGAACTCTCTCTCTTTCCTCTCAATTCCTCTCAACTCTGCCCTTTTCTCTCCTCCTTCCAGTTGCAACAAAGTCGTCATCCCTTTCCCAATATTAGGGTTTTTCCATAAGCCAGCTTTAAATCCTCTCCATTTCCGCCTATCTTTCTGTTCTCCGGTCCCATACTTTTCCGCCGTCGCCGAGAATCAACTGTCTGACGCCGACGAAGACGATGCCGACGAAGATGAAGAAGATGACGATGACGAAGCAGCCGAAGAGTACGATGACGACCTCGTATTGGATTCCGCCGAGGAACAAGCGCATTCGGAGGATGAAGAGTTCGAAACCCCCTTTGACGAGCTTACCATCGGTTTTCAGAGCGCCAAGACAAAGTTTCAGAGGGTCCAGAAGTTTTGCAACGAGGTCAGAGAGTTCGGTGAAGGCATTATCGACGCCGACGAGCTTGCGTCCTTGTACGATTTCCGGATTGATAAATTTCAGGTGCGCCTCATCTGCGTGTTGCTTCGTTTGCATAAATTCAGAAATTGATTTGATACAATTCAGAAATTGATTTGTTCGTTTTAAATTATCCTGTTGGCATTCTTCCCGAGTTAGCGCTTGGCGATAAAAGCGTTTTTGAGAGGTTCATCGGTCATGGTTTCGGCGCCTACAAGTAGTGGGAAGACCTTGATTGCGGAGGCTGCCGCCGCTGCCACAATTGCTAGAGGAAGGCGGTTGTTCTATACAACTCCGCTCAAGGCATTGTCGAATCAGAAATTTCGTGAATTTCGGTATTGCGACAGCTTTCTTTTTTCACGAGAAGTTTGTCACGATTGTCAAGTTGCTTTGGTGTGAAATTTTTCAATGGAAAATAGTGAGTTAGGAACTCGAGATGCTCTTTTGCTCACTAGGCAAATTTGTTGTAATAGGGAAACGTTTGGTGATAGCAATGTTGGGCTTCTGACAGGAGATTCTGCAGTCAATAAGGATGCTCAAGTCTTGATCATGACTACGGAAATTCTAAGAAACATGTTATATCAGAGGTACAAGACATTATCAATGCATCGTGTATTACTTGGATTAAATTTGAATATAGATTTGTCATTATATAACTGTATTCACAAGGTAGGAGTCATATACAGTCTAGAACACACTTTACTCTGTCCCTTGTCAATTTCTAATATTTATTCAGTATTTCAGTTAAGTATGATGTCCTTAATAGGTCTCTAACAAGTGATTCTTGCTGAATTTTCTCTTGCAGTGTTGGAATAATATCGTCTGGAAGTGGACTATTCGATGTTGATGCAATAGTCTTAGATGAAGTACATTACTTGAGTGATATATCTCGTGGTACAGTCTGGGAAGAAATAGTATGCCTACCTTCCTTTTTCTCCTTGTACACATTTCTAAATGGATGATTTTGTGTTGAATTTTACTTAGAATTGCAAGATCTGTGTTTAGGTTATCTATTGCCCCAAAGAAGTCCAACTGATTTGTTTGTCAGCAACAGTTGCAAATCCAGATGAGTTGGCAGGGTGGATTGGCCAGGTACTATTTCTTTGTTTGAACTGCAAGTCTAGCCCTACATAAAACCCATACTATGCAATGCCGGATAACAATTTTTGTTGACATATTGCTCTTTTGTTCTATTTAGATTCATGGTAAAACAGAATTGGTTACATCTACAAGACGTCCTGTTCCATTGACATGGCATTTTTCAACAAAGACTTCTTTGTTTCCTCTTCTTGATGACACTGGAAAAACCATGAATAGGTAGTCATCTTCACTTTTTTATGAAATTCCTTTTGGTCTTGTTATATACTGGGGAGTTTATAGTATGTTTGAACTTTGTATTGGTTTTGGTGCTTACAAGTTCTGTTATTATGCTTATTTCTGACTTGACAACAACAACATTGACCCAGTGAGGTTCCGCTACAGCGGAATCTGGGGGGTCAAGATGGGGGTATGGGGTACCCCTGTCCAAGGGAAAGGGGGTACGCCCGATAAAAATACCTGCCTCCAAATCATCAAACACTCTAAAAATCAACTCGTTTGAGAAAATAATGGAGCTATCTTGAGGAATAAATTGTATGGTATATTAGTATACCATGTGAATGCCCTATTATAAGGATAAGGAGGGAGGTAATCCAAAGTCAAATGCTTTATTAGTTGACTTTTGTGAGCCTGACTGATTCATTTGTGTTAGCAGTATACCTGCAATTTTTTTTCTTGAGATACTCAATCTTGTCTCTCTAATTATTTAGTTGCTTAGGTTCAGGACATGTACCTCTCCCAAGTCCCAAGTACTGTTACTAAGTCCCTTTCCCTTGTATAAGAAATATCATTTCTTCTATATTATTTAACCACACCAGAAAGAAAACAGTAGATTCTAGTTCGCTATATTTTTAGTTTACAAATTGCACGGATGTCTCTTGAATTTAGTTGTGACAGTTGCGATGAAGTTAGTTTTGCTGTTTTCTTTGTTTAAGAGTTATTCTTTTCAGGTGTTAGATTTCCTTTTTAGTTTAAAAAAGTTTTCCTCCACTATTTTGACTTTCTTTCTTGATGGAAACAGGAATCTTTCTCTAAACAACTTGCAGCAATATGCTTTAGGAGGTAGATCTTATAAGGATGATGGACTGAAGAGGAAGAATACTAAAAGGCATCAAAGTGATGAGATCTATGCTGAGTATGGAATCATGTCTGGAAGGTCTTCTCTTTCAAAAAATGACATAAATTTGATCCGTCGTTCTCAAGTATGGATCTAATGTTAGTGATCACTTGTTTCCTAGTCATTTTTCTAATATTATTGATCACTGCACTGTTCCAAATTCTTGCCCTCTGTTTACCATACTCTAAGTTTTCATATGACAAGCTCTTGATCTTTTAGGTTCCCCAAATTGAAGATACTCTATCGCATTTAAGGGGAAAAGACATGCTGCCAGCAATCTGGTTTATTTTCAGCAGAAAAGGATGTGATGCAGCTGTCCAATATGTTGAAGATTCTATGCTTCTAGATGAATGTGAGACAAGTGAAGTTGAATTGGCACTGAAGCGGTTCCGGAGACAATATCCCGACGCTGTCAGGGAGTCTGCTGTGAAGGGCCTTCTACATGGTGTTGCAGCACACCACGCTGGCTGTCTGCCAATTTGGAAATCTTTCATAGAAGATCTTTTTCAGCAAGGACTAATCAAGGTTGTTTTTGCAACAGAAACACTTGCTGCAGGTATAAACATGCCTGCAAGGACAGCTGTTATTTCATCACTGAGCAAAAGGGGTGAAACTGGACGTATCCAATTAAGATCAGGTGAGCTGCTTCAGATGGCTGGGCGTTCTGGTCGTAGAGGTATTGATGAAAGGGGTCATGTGGTGCTCATTCAGTCTCCCTATGAAGGTGCGGAAGAGTGCTGCAAGCTTCTCTTTGCCGGAGTAGAACCTCTTGTTTCACAGTTTACTGCCTCATATGGGATGGTTTTAAATCTTCTTGCGGTATGTGAGTTTATGTTCCATCCATGCTTATCTTGTTTGATCCATTTAATTTGATTATATACTGCTATATGCCTATATGCAGGGTTCCAAAGTTACTCGTAGAACAAATGAAGAACAAGGAACCAAGATCTCCCTAGCAGGGAGAACAGTGGAAGAAGCAAGGAAGTTGGTTGAGAAAAGTTTTGGAAACTATCTTGGGAGCAATGTTATGCTTGCTTCAAAAGAGGAGCTTGATAGAATTCAAAAAGAAATAGCAAAGTTGAGTTCAGAAATCACTGATGATGCTATTGATAAAAAGAGTAGGATGCTGTTGTCAGCAATTGCATACAAGGAGATGGCAGGATTACAGGAGGCTCTGAGCGTAAGATACTCAAACTTGCTTCCCTTCCATCTACATTGCAGTTTATGCATCATGTGATTATTTCCCTTCTTCCCTCTACAAGTACACATTGGGTCCTCTCTATGTAAACTTCTTTCAGTTTTTATGCTTCTGTTATCACTGAGCTACACTCAAACCAACAAGTCTTTGATTCTAGAGCTATGTTCCTGAAGGAGGTTATATACATTCTAGTCTATAAATCTTCTTCTCATGCCAGCTACGTCTCTACAGATTGAAAAACGAAGACGGACTGAGTTGTGGAGAAGGATGGAACTAGAGAGAATGTCTTCTCTCCTACCTCAGCTGAAAGAGTTGAGAGATGGAAATTTACCTTTTATTTGTTTGCATTACAAAGACAGAGATGGTATTGAACAATCAGTCCCCGCTGTGTATTTGGCCAAGATTGATGCGCTTGATGGTTCAAGAATTAAGAATGCTGTAAGTTCTCACGTTATTTGCTTTCTTCCTCTCAGACCTTTGTTTGGGTGATATCACACCTTCCAAATACTAATTAATTGAGAAACTAGATTTATCCGACACATCTTATGGTTGTGTGTGTGTTTTTCCCGCTTCATTAATGGCTTTTTGCCTTTTTGTATGTGGTTGTAAATTCACTTTCTTAACTATAGCAAGATAGTTTTACTCAAAAAAACTCCAACGAGATATTTGTTTGTCCTGTGGTTTTGGCAAGTTTTTCAAATAACTTTCCATATGGCTGGTCTTTAAGCTCAGCTGGTGGGAAGGTTCGAATGGCATTCTCAGGAATTATTCTTACAATAATAGCTTGCTCTCTTGAACACCGAACACGAACACTGTGATAAGATTTTATCACCTGTTCTTAACTAGTTAATCTGGTAGTCTGGAAGTTTTTTTTTTATATGATGACAAAACTTCAAACATATGAGAATTATTGAGAGATTGCTTGGTAGGCTGGAGTGGAAGCCTGAAAATTAGAGAGCATCTTGCTGTCACTTTGATTCTGATGTTTTATTTTTATGAAATAATTGTACTAAAGTTGTTTAGACTTAGTTTCAAAAGCTAAAGCATATGGATGGATATCATGGCTTTATATTGCATGCATTTTTTGTTATTATTGAAATTTTCAAGCTTCTTGTTTTGTTATTTCATTGAGCATAAAATTATTATAGGTTTGATACCTACTGCTTGCAGGTTCTATGTAATGACTGCTTCAAATTGAGCATACCAGAACCAGAGCCTGAAACTTCTGTTGATGGCATCACACCTGATTTTGTGCCATCTTATCATGTGGCTCTTGGTTCTGACAATTGTTGGTATCTCTTTACTGAGAAGTGGATCAGAATAGTTTATAAAACTGGTTTTCCAAATGTTTCCTTGAATGCAAGTGATGCTCTACCTGAGGAAATTATGAGGATGCTTCTGGATAAGGAAGAAATAAAATGGGAGAAGCTTGCGGATAGTGAAATGGGTGGTTTATGGAACATCGATGGTTCTCTTGAGACATGGTCTTGGAGTTTGAATGTACCAATGTTGAGCAGCCTGTCTGAAGAAGATGAGGTAATTTATATACTGAGGATTTTGTGTTTTCTGCACTATCACTTTAGTTTAAAGTGTTTGTAAGACCTTATCATTGGCAATTGCTATTTTCATGCAAGCTGAACATGATATCTTTAAATGGTTTTTTTTTTTTTTTTTTTTAATGAGGTTCTCAGAAGTAGGAACTAGTTTTTCTTTTTGCCAACTTGCCTTCTTTTCTTAGTTGGAAGTTGGAACCATGCAGTCATTTATTAGAAGGGATGCAAACTTCTCAGCTCAAACCATTATAATATTAGGTGCAGGAATTGTCACGAGCATACCTTGATGCAGTAGAACGTTACAAGGATCAGAGAAATAAAGTATCACGACTGAAGAAAAAAATTGCTCGCACTGAAGGATTTAGAGAATACAAGAAGATTGTTGATATGGCTAGCTTTACAGAGGAAAAGATAAGGCGTTTGAAGACCAAAGCCAATCGTCTGATTAATCGAATAGAGATGATTGAACCATCAGGTTGGAAAGAGTTTCTGCAGGTAATCTTGTGTGCAAATTTTTCTGGCATTATTGGCCACAATGTAGATGTGATTAATGTCTCAATTTATTGTTTCTACCAAATTAATACTAATTGATTTGTCTAATCTGCACCAGGTCAGCAATGTGATACATGAAACTAGGGCATTGGACATTAATACGAATGTGATATTTCCCCTTGGTGAAACAGCATCGACTATTCGAGGGGAAAATGAGCTTTGGCTGGCAATGGTTCTTAGGAGTAAAGTCTTGGTTGAGCTCAAGCCTCCACAGCTTGCTGCTGTCTGTGGTAGTTTGGTATGTGAAGGAATAAAAATTCGTCCTTCAAAAAACAACAGGTACATTATGTGGTTTTGGTTCTGTGAAGTAACTTATGTTCAATTGAAAATAGTACTATTGTGGTATTTTTCTCATTATAAATAAAGGAGCAGCAGCAATAGAATCTGCCCTTCTATATGTAATGACTTGGCTGCAATGTCATGTGGAATTTTAATAGAGGTTTTTATGTGAATTTACATGAGCTTGTTATATTATATCATGCTTCTACTGTTGGGCTTATGCATATGTGAGTATGTGAGGCCATTGTATACAATTCTACATGTCTGATATTTTACATTTGTGTTTGTTGTCATTATTCCTTGTGTAGGTTTAAAGCTTCACTAAATCCAAAAAAAAAAAAAAAAAATATTTTATTTGGATGGAGAAAAAAACTAGTTTTGTGATGACAATATATCCGCTAGTAGACATATGCCAAACATGGTTGTAATGATAAACATTTGGGGAAATGGAGGTTTATTATTGTTCCATTCTTCTATCTTGAAAGCCATCTGTAAACCTGGGCTATAGTTTTAAGTGCTCTAGCTTTCTCTGTTTTTTTTTGGATGCAGTTTTATATATGAAGCTTCGAATACTGTGATCAAGATTATTAACGTGTTGGAAGAGCAGAGGGAGTATCTAATGGATATTCAGGAACAGCATGGTGTAAAGGTGAGTTCATCAACGTTAGTGTAAGCAGACACTCATTTTTGTTTGTAGTCATTAGCTTCAGGAGAGCGAAATTCATATATTTTATTTTCTTTATTATGCAAATAGATATCGTGCTGTTTGGATAGCCAGTTTTCTGGTATGGTTGAAGCCTGGGCATCGGGTCTAACATGGCGTGAAATTATGATGGATTGTGCTATGGATGAGGGGGATCTTGCTCGCCTGTTACGTAGGACTATTGACTTGTTAGCTCAGGTATCAACATTCTAATGCCTCGTCTATACTGAGGAATGTAGAAACAGGGGGAATCACTGACCTAATGAACTTGTTTATGGCTTGTAGATTCCAAAATTGCCTGATGTGGATGCGGAACTGCAGAGAAATGCAGTGGCAGCATCTGATGTCATGGATCGTGTGCCCATAAGCGAGTTGGCTGGCTAGCAGAAATTCTCAGGTCTGAACACGCTGCAGTTCTGCACTTGGAACTCTTTCTTAATCAGAGGAATAATGGGTTAAAGCCAGAATTAGCACTTGCGCAGTTGAACGCTGTGTTTCAGGTTGGGTTGGAGTGGCAACTGATGCGGATACAGTCAAGATTGCATTTAGCTGCTTGTGTGCCGATTTGAACACATCATTTTACTAGCCTGGCCTGTTTTAGTGTTTTTAAGGGTCATGTGAACACCCTTTTACAGTTCCCACCAGCTTCTCCCAAATTATACAGGGACGGGATAGATACACTATGTCATGAATTAATTAATGGATAAGCTATTTAGCAATATGAAAGGAAAAATGAAAATTGTAGTAAAATTTTGATTTATTTATTATTCCATAATCCCACTTAAATATGGGATATGTAATCTCAATTGTTGTGTTTAAACCAGTCGTTCTCCTTCCCGGGAGCCATGGCCATCTGCTGAAATCATACGTCCAGGTAAGTTTTCTACTTCTTATTTATAATAATATTGCAGCTAATGTCTACAGTCGAAGCAAATTACTCGAGCAACGTATGTCTTGAAAGTTTTTTATTATTATTTATTCGGTCTTGCATCCATGCTCATACAGTCATACGCCGTGATTCCATCTTGAGAGAGATCTTCCCACTCTCAGTCCCTTCATATTCATACTGTACATGAGAATTTTAACTTGACTTCACTCAAAAAAGTTTGTGTTGTTAATTTCAAACAGAATGATTATGAAAGGCTCCGTAGATATATGCTCCGTACAATTCTATATTGTGCATGGCCAACAGAAATTCCACCTTCTGTTCTGAGCAACAGAATTTTACTACACGTGTCAATAGAAAAACCATCTTCCTATTATTAGCCCATTCTTTTTTAAAAAAACGATCATCTTCTTCTCCACAAGACCACCCAACGCCCCAATTCTCGAGACCGTTTCCTGTTCAATTCTCTCTCACCACAATACAATCAATGTCTCTGACCCACCTCTCCAAATCCCGACTCCGCCATGCCTTTCGCCCACTCACCTCCGTCCACCACAGCTTCTCCTCCTCCGACGCCACCGCCCTCACCGTGGAAACCAGCGTCCCCTTCAGCGGCCACCACATCACCGACCTCCCCTCCCGCTCAGTCGAAACCACGGCAACCGAACTCATGTCCTTCTTCCGCCAAATGCATCTGATGCGGCGGATGGAGATCGCCGCCGACTCCCTCTACAAATCCAAACTCATCCGCGGCTTCTGCCACCTCTACGACGGCCAAGAAGCCGTCGCCATCGGCATGGAAGCCGCCATCACAAAACAGGACAACGTCATCACCGCTTACCGTGACCACTGCATTTACATGGCCCGTGGTGGGACCCTCCTCGAGGCCTTCTCCGAACTCATGGGCCGGAAGACCGGCTGCTCCTATGGGAAAGGCGGATCCATGCACTTTTACAAGCCCGAGTGTGGGTTCTATGGAGGCCATGGGATTGTGGGGGCCCAGGTTCCGCTTGGCGTTGGATTGGCGTTTGCTCAGAAGTATCTTAAGGAGGAGAAGGTGACGTTTAGCCTTTACGGAGACGGAGCTGCCAATCAGGGGCAATTGTTTGAGGCTCTTAATATGGCTGCTCTTTGGGATCTTCCTGCAATTTATGTCTGCGAGAATAATCACTGTATGGCCTTATATGATGCGCTTGAAGCAATTGTTTGTGTTTTCGTTTTTGATTCATGTTTACTTGTTTGTGTTCAATGCTGTAAATTTATTAATTCAAGATGGGATGGGAACGCCCGGATGGAGGTCTTCAAAGAGTCCTTCCTACTATAAGCGTGGTGACTATGTTCCTGGATTGAAGGTATTTTCCAACCATTTCACTACAATTTGTTGTATATGATGATTCATGGATTTGAGTTGGTTATCAATGTTTTGGTATATACTCATAAGTAGCTAGTTTTGGTACTAGCTCTATTTCCGGATAAGATGTCCCACTTTCATTTTTAATCCTTTTATTGACAAGAATTGTTTCAAAATATTGTCTTATTGATGACACAAGCACCACTTCCATACATGTTTCAATTTTTAATTTGCCATGTTTTTGAGCTCAATTTTTCCTTCACATACAATGATATTTCAATCTTAAATGAGCAAGAAGCTTCAGATGGGTACATAATACCATATTTGCTTCACAATATGGAGCACAACTATTAATTATTATTATGGTAACAGCTACTCTAGCATATTTCGCTCTGTTTTGTTACTAATGTCTTATTACGCTCTACAGGTCGATGGTATGGATGTCCTAGCAGTGAAACAAGCCTGCAGATTTGCAAAGGATCATGCTCTAAAGAATGGACCAATAGTGAGCACATGATTTTATTCTGAATTTATGAGTTTATTGAAGTTGTGTATCAGTTGAACAACATGATCCTATTTTAATGTGGAATGAATTTCCTTGCTGTTTTTTTTTTCTTTTTCAGATCTATTAATACTTTCATGTCTTGATATTCCTTTTGATAGATCCTGGAGATGGACACTTACAGATACCATGGGCACTCTATGTCTGATCCTGGGAGCACCTACCGCACTCGTGATGAAATATCTGGTGTTAGACAGGTAATGAAGCACTGTCAACTTCTTTCTGTTCCATTAAAGATACCTGTTAATGATTGTTTCAAGAAATCTTTCAATGAAATTGTACGTTTTCTCCAGGAGCGTGATCCCATTGAAAGAGTGAAGAAGCTGATTTTAGCTCATGATATAGCTACTGAGAAGGAACTTAAGGTATAGCTTCAGTTTACTTGGAATATCATAACGATGTTTTGCTGATACATGTAATCTATATTACCTCCATTAAGTTGTGAGTTATTACAACTCTAATTGCACACTCCTAAAGTCTTGGTAGGATGACAAATGGAATTCATTTTCTTACAATACCTTGTACATTGATTTTCACTGTCAGGATATTGAAAAGGAGGCTAAGAAAGAAGTTGATCAAACTGTTGCTCAAGCTAAGGTAAGAAAGCATATTGCTCTTTGTTTATACTGTATATTGCTTTTCCTGTTGAAAAGGAATTATGTAATGTTTCATGTGCCAGATTGATCAAAAATTTAACACGGTTGTAATAATGTATCCAGGAGAGTCCAGAGCCTGATTTTTCAGCCCTGTATAAAGATGTCTATGTCAAAGGTCTTGGGACTGAGGTATAGCACTTCCCAATTTATATCACAGTGAAGCCTCTTCTACTAGTCACATGTTCATAGTTTGCTTGGCCTATTTTCTCTTTTCGGAGGACATTTTTACTTGAAACACCAGATATAAACCGAAAATATAGAATAACACACTCTTAAGCTAATCCATTGTGATACAAGATTGTTTTTTTGTCTGCATGGTTTTAATGTGTTAGCAAAAAGTCTTTTTGGAGCCTTTAAGAATAATGAACTTGGTTTATTGATCTATTGTAGAGTTTTGGAGCAGACAGGAAGGAGTTCAGGACCATTCTTCCATAAAATAGGGTCAGCAGATTGCTATAATTAGAAGGTTTAGCTTCGTCCTCATATCTTTAAAGTGATATCAAATATACATATAATTACCCATGAATCATGATTGTGATAATTCCGAGTGTGCTAATTTCTTTTTGACGTTGAATAATCCTATCAGGAAATTGTGCATAAAATAGCTGCCTTGTCACATTGTTAGGACTTTGGGGCTAATTTGTGGGATTTATGTTTAACAATAATCGTTATTTTTTTATTCTCAACTTACGAGTGAGATGATTCAACTGATGAGAGGGCTGTTTAAGATGTCATTATGAAGCTTACCAAGTTCACTTTGTGCTGCAAATTGATTGTGAGGAATTGGGTGCTATAATATTGGATAGAAGGTGACAAGTGACAACTGACGTGTGAACTGATAATCCACTAAGGGCCCGTTTGGTTTCCAACTACAGAAACATAAACAGAAAGGAAACGAACCTAGTCTCTTGAATGTCGTGATACATCAACAACAAATTTCCTCTTGTATTGGGTCATCTCATTTTTCATACAAAAATGAACTGCAACCCCTCTTGCGGTCTTCTATCTATTTCCCTAATCTAAAGGTGTCGTAATAAAATGGTGAAAACATTTCTTTCCCCCTTTATCCAGACCAAATATTAGAGTCTTTAGTTAAGATAAATATTTTTATCAATGTATTGTGATACATAAATGGATCAGATTCATTTTCTTTTCGTTTAGAGCATCCCCAACAGCATTCCCAACAAATTCCCTATAACTTTCTTCTAAATGGAGAATAAAAACTCATATTATCTAAAAAAATTCTCCTCAAACTCTAACAAATTCTCTATTTTGAAAAATTCTACTTATATTATTATTACTTTATACATAAAAAATTTAATTTGACCAATTGCATTGAAAGATGATTAACTATATACAATTAATGATTCTTCAGCATTGTCATACCTCTCATAATCCGTTAGTTTGCCAAAAACCTCATAGAGTGTAGACTTGAAGGTGATTGTGTTTTCCTTCAACAACCCCTTCTCACATTATGTTTGGACAAAGGCATTCAATCACAATATCAATAATATTTTGATATTTCAATGTTTCTCGAAATTCATGTAAAGATTACTTAGCTATTAAGTAATATCAAGAAACCTCGTTTTTACCAAGATTATAAATATATATATATATTTAAAATCGTTCAATTCTCAAAATTATCCAATAGTTCTTTCTTAATTATTAAGTAAGCTTGGTTAACTTTGTTTCTTAACCTTGAAGAAAGCTCTTATCCTTTTGGGTGAAAAAGTCAACAAGCTTTCTTATGGATAAGATAGGATAAAAAAAAAAGGAGGAAATGAAGGCTTTAGACGACACCACCCATTTACTCTCATTTTCGCCTCTCTTCCATCCCCCCCCCCCCCCCCTTTTCGTCCACCATCACCATCTTGTCTTCCTTCTTGTTAAAACCGGTGAGGAGCCTTAATTTGAAGCCACCAATGTGCCTTCTGAGTGTTGGAGCAACAAGAAATGGATTTTGCTCTCAAGATTGAGAAAGCCTATGCACATGTCAAGTTAAAGAAGGAAGAACTTGAGGATGATCCTGATTTTGAGACAACAATATAACTCGTGTGATGATTTTCCTTTACATTAAAGGAAAAGAAAGAGGTGACAGAGACATGGGGAACTACACAAGAAGGGACATCAAGGATGTTACATGTTGTCAAGAGAAGAGGCACTATGCCAAGAACTGTCCCAAAGGTGGTGATACTAGGAACGATAGGAGGAAGGATTATGTTGCCACTGCTACGTGGAAACTAAACTCTAACGAGGACCCAGAAGCGTTAGCAAAGCCCAAGATGTGCTCCATGGATCTCAAGAGAAAAACTTCCGAAGAAGAGGTATCCCATGAACAACTTCGTGCTAGTTTTGATGATTATGGTAAATCAGATCTGATTAAGCTTTTTAGAAATATGTTTGAGGAAAATTTGACTTTACAAGACGAGCTTAATGAATTTGATGAGAAATCTTTTAATCTTGAAAATCAAATGTCTGAGATGCGCAAAACTGATGTTGTTCCCTACAAAGAATGTGAGTACGTGAAAAAGGGAAATGAATCTCTTAGGGAATTTACCGTGTCTTTTAAAGGACAAGTGGTTGTTGTCGAAATAAAAAGGGATGAAATGACTATGGATCTTCAAGAGTAAAAAAAATTGCTCCTTTTGTAATTATTTTAACTAATGGCTCAACCTCTATTTCTATTTCTTCCCAATCTATTATGCTTTGGAACAATACGATTATTAATAATGTTCTCTTTATTCCCAATTTTACCTACAATCTGATTTCATGTGTGAAATTAACTTCTAATTTGGGATTACTTATTAAATTTACTGACAAATTATGTGTCATTCAAGACCGCATTTCAAGGACAGTGATTGGAGTAGGTGAGGCAAGGGATGGGATCTTCTGGCTTTGCTCAGGTTGCAACATGAGTTTTGCTAGTCAAGTTGTTGCTTCTTCTTCTACATCTTTAGGGCCATGGCACAAGCGTATGGGTCACCCTGCTTATTTGTCTATTATGCATTTACCCGGTGTTAGTTATTTTCGCAATAATAGTGAACCATGTTATATTTGTCTTCAATCAAAGCAAACTAGAGAGAGTTTTCCATTAAGTTAAAATAAAGCAGACAATTTACTTAAGCTCATTCATGATGATGTTTGGGACCCTATAATCTCCTGTATACTTGTGGTGCAAATTACTACTTGACGGGTGTTGATGACTATTCTCGTTGTATTTGGGTCTACTTGATGGCATAAAAAATTGAGGTTGTTAATGTTGTGCAAAAATTGTGCTTTTGCCAAAATACAATTCCAAAAACAACTCAACGCTTTCGCACTGATAATGACACTAGTTTTTTTGCCTCTAAAGTCTGTCTTTTACAAACTCTACATCATATTTGAAATTTCTTGTGTTGCTACACATCAACATAATGGGTAAGTTGAACGCAAACACCGACATTTGCTCAATGTCGCTCATGCCCAGCGTTTTCAAGCTTCACTTCCTATTACTTTCTAGGAAGAATGTGTGCTTATCGCCGCTCATCTTATCAACATGACTCCTTCGAAGGTCCTTTCTTCCAAATCAGCCTACGTGATGATATACATTGCCATATTGTGATCGTATTCGCATCTTTGGATGCCTTTGGTTTGCCTCTGTTATGCCCAGAAACCAAGACAAGTTTATTTCTCGGAAATTGTATTTTTCTTGGCTATCCATATGGAAAGAAAGCTTGGCGACTCTTTGATCTTGAAACTCACACTTTTTTACCTCCCGGGACGTCGTGTTTGATGAGACGCATTTTCCATATGGCATTGTGTAGCCAACTACCACAATTAATGGCTCGATAACAACTACGCATCCTTCGGTTTTTGATTTGTCATCCCCAGTTTCATTGTATATTAATGTTAGGGAGTCGATTTGATTCTGTTGATTGTCTTACCCCCACCTCTTTTGATAGGGAGAGTTTTGATTTTACACCTACCCCGACACCTTTGTTGTCATCTAATGACGAGAATCCACCGGCTGTTGAGGCTAATTCAGAGGTTGATGACGAGGTTGAACTTGTGGCCGACGAGCCTAATGAGGCTGATGCTCCACGTCGCAGCTCTCGACAACGTCAGCCATCAACCAAGCTTCGTGATTTTGTTTGCCATACCCCGACCTCTTGCTTAGATCGACATCTACTCTATTATCCTCCTCAAGTATGCGTTATTCTATTGTACCCCCTCTGTCCCTTTAAGTTTGTCAAAAAGGACTAAAGGGCGTCCCCTAATGTTTGTCAAAGAAAGGACAAAGCCCAAAAAACTCGAGCCCATTACAAGCTCTCTCAGAACCCTAACTCTCTCGCTTGCCTCTCCATTATCTTGCCTCTCTCTGTTGGGACGTTGTTGGGACCTCTGGTTCTAAACAACGGATCAACGATGTAATTCTCTTCAGTTTTGATAATGACAAACACCATAGGGAACTAATGTGGTTTGTTCAAGTATTTCTAAGGAACACAGGTACAGCCAAGAACTCTTATGAATGACCAAAAGCCACTGCAGGCCACAATGAAGAGTTTCCATCAAGGGAACTCTGAAGAGGAAAGTTCCCATGAAGTGGGAACTCCCAGAAATGATCAAGAGCACAAGCTTACAACGATGAAGAGTTTCCATCAAGGGAACTCTGAACAAGACAGTTCCCATGAGATGGGAACTCACATGTAAGGACAACGACCGTTCAACGTAGATCGCGGGATTCTGTCTCAGACAGCCCGAGGGAACAGTCTGAGGATCAGACTGTCACGCTTCATCCAACGGTCCGATTGATCCAAGAAGTTGACCTAGTTCAAACCAAAGTCACATGTGAAGAAAGTACAACTTGGGCATCAAGCAAAGGGCATTTTGGACACAAATGAAAGATGCGACTGCCCAAGCCAACCTAGACTATAAAGCCAAATGAATAGTACTCGGATTGAGTACTTCTCCCAGAACTCACAAACACCCACACCAGAGAAAAGAAAGAAAAGGAAGAGAAGTCCCCGCCGGCGAGTGTGTGATCTCGACGACGGTGAAGCTGAAGTTCCCAGGAGCAAGGGAACTAAGAAGTCAGTGTAAGGTTTGAGTTACTTGTGTTTTGCTGTTGTGAGCTTAGGAACTCAGTTGAGAGGATTTACTAGTGTTGCTAGAGTTAGGAAGAACTCGTAGGAACAGAGAAGTGTGAATCCGACTGTGTAACTAAGGAACAAAGCAATTAATATAAGTAAGTCATTCAAAATCCTCCAAGCGGAGGTAGAGGTTTACCCATACAACTAGTTGGTTGTAGTGGGGTTCCTCTATAAAGGAACTGTGTTATTTACTGTTTTATTACTTGCGAATCGTTTACTTCCGCTGCCTTGGGAACAGCTTAACTGCCAGTTCCCAAGCTCTTTGCTAACGTTTACGATCCAACACTCTCGCTTCTAGCCGCTCTCTCTGAAAACCCTAACTCTCCCAATATTTCTACATCTTGCCTCTCGCCGCTCTCAATCTATGGATCTCCATTGCAACCCTCTCATACAATCTCTCTTCTTCGATCTTGTTTTTCCTCTCTCTGGATCTCCATTGTAACCCTCTCAATCTCTCTTACACTCTCTTCATTGCAACCCACAAATCTGGCTATTCATTGATCTTGGCCTTTTCCGATCTCAATCTCGGGAAAAACTCTCAATCTCCAAACATTCTAACTCTCTAGATCTCCCTCGCCTCTCTTGCATCTTTGGGTTGCGACCCTCTCAGTCCCCATTGTTTGTGAGGTTGGTCAGATTTGTGGGCTTTGGAGATGAGTGTGGAGAGCTTGTTCAAAGATGAGTCGGATTTAGAGCTTGGAAGTGATTCCACATCACGCTCTTGCTCTGATTGTCCCAACTGCGAGTGGGGTCTTGAATGCGATGGAAATCATTCCTACAATCCTCATGGTTCAGAGGACTCGGTGGAAAGCTTCTTCCATGCTAGAGAAGAGGAGTGTGTTGAGCAGCCGCTTGAGCCCCATGAGAATGGTGTTTTGGCCGATGATGATGAGATTGAGCTTCCTCTGGTTGTACCTGATTCCGAATCAGATGAGTAGCTAAGTACCTTGTCCCCTTGAATTGTTCATTTATGGAATTTGTTTGCATATGCATGCTCATTTTGAGCTATACGTGTGATCCTTGTGATCTATTTATGGTTGACTGATTCTGATGCGTGCTCATTGAGTGTCCCTGACTTGTGTGTGTGTTGATGATGTTTGAATGTGCTCCTTGACTATCCTTGAATTGTGTTGCTATATTTGAATGTGCATGAGTGTCCCTGCATTATGTTCATAGAGGCAAGAGGCAAGAAAGATTATATATGTGCTGAAAATGTCCCTCAAATATCTTGTTGAATTGGTCACAACAGCCTTGAAAATTGTTGCTTGTGTGAAACTGTCCACTTTACTATATGTGGTCCCATTTTGATTAAGAGAGATTTGAGAGAGTTAGGGTTTGCAGAGATTTTATTGGGCTTGAGTTTATTGGCTTTGTCCTTTCTTTGACAAACATATTTAATGCTGTGATTTATGATGAAAATTGTCCCCTTTATTTTTATAAATGCATTCGATGATAAAGTCTTTTAAACCTGAGATGCAATTCTAGTATATCACTTGCCTTAGCATTCATTAGGAAACCAGACACTATTGTGGCTGAATGAGGCCTTTTGTTTGCTAATGTATTGTGGTTTGAGTTGTTTCAATGATGGAATGGGGACAATTTGAGCTTTTATGCATAATATTGTGTCATTCAATGATGAAGTCTTTTATAAAGGAGATGCAATTCTTGTATGACTCCTTTTCTTATTATGCATTAGGAAACCAGTCATTATTGTGGCTGAATGAGGCCTTTTGTATGGTAATGAAAATGGTTTGAGTTGTTTCAATGATTGAATAGGGACATATGAGATTTTATGCCTAATATTGTGTCATTCGATGATGAAGTCTAAATAAACTAAGATGCAATTATTGTATAATCCCCTTGTCTTATTATACATTAGGAAACCAGTCACTATTGTGGCTAAATGAGGCCTTTGTATGGTAAGGCAAGTGGTTTGAGTTGTTTCAATGATGGAATGGGGACATCTGAGAATTTTATGTTATGAATTTGCGCAGATTTGTACTTTTTGATCATTTGAAATTAAGTTGGTGCCATTGCTCCATTTATACAAAATACATTTGACATCCAATTACATATAAGTCCTCAAAAGATACCAATTTGACTTCCAATTACATATATGTTCCCAAAAGTTTATACATTTGTCATGTAATTACATATAAGTTCCCAAAAGTGCATGCATTGGTGTCCCCTAGTTGCACTGAGTTGTTTCTTGGATGTCTTGCTCTATACTTGGTGATGTAACCCCTTGAGTTTGTTCCTCTGTATCATTCTCTCCTTGTGGACCCCCATGAACTCTATCCCATGCTTGAATGACAGCCCACATGGTTGCATTTATTTCACTTAATGAGTTCCCCTCAGTTGCTAATTTCTTCTTGTTTACATGAGGCAAGTCATATTCATTGCCTCCCTTTGCCTTTAGTATCTCATTCATGACATATTGTAATGTCATCCACACATTCCTAAAGTAGTGGGATCTAGCTCATGAAAAGCATCATGCACAACTTCTAGCATATGATCAATGTTTTTTGGCTCTTTCTTGTGCATCAATGATTGAATGTTTCTAAAAAAACCAAGGTCTAATATATTCAAATTAGGGTTGTTGGGTGGTTGTTGTAATAAAGTTGAAAGTGAATCCATCTTGTTGATATACCTTTTCCCATTCTGCATCATCTTGAGTTATGTGGACTTTGTCATTATCTTGTTGTATGAAAATGACTTTTGGACTTCCTTCTTGAGGCCATTTTGCCTTTATAGCTGGAACAATCTGATTTATGAGCATATTCCTTGTGACTTTCTGGTTGACTGATTCAATGAACTTGGTCACAACAGTCCCCCTTTCTCTGTTTTTTTACTTTCTCCTTGTTGTTTCTTGATAAGTGAATGGAAAAATTCCTATTTTCCCATCAAATATACACTGTCGTCCATCTGCATTAAATCTTGGCCTTGCAACAACTGCTGTGAACATGACTTTTAGTAAAAACTTGCTTGAACTTGCAAACTTGTACTTGCCCTTCTCATTTTGTGCTAGATAGACTCTTTGACTTTTTTTGCTCAAGTAGAACCATTTTTCATCTAAATGCACAAAATCAAACATTCCCTTGCAGTAGACTGAGGACCCACTATAGCCTTGTTTTTTTTGTTTGAGGGTTTTAAACCAGGGTGAAGTGGATTGGTGTGTGGCTTGATAGTACCTCTTTTGACCATTCTGTGGACTGTGCTCTTTCTAATATTCAACTTTGATGCTAGATCCCGAGTGCAGCTTTTGTCCCCCATGTTTAATGTTGTGATTGCATCTGCTGGAACTTCAATCCTTTTTCTACCACAATTGTGGTACTTTGTGCTTAAATTTGGCCTGTCTCCTGATGTTTGTTGTTGCTTGGTTGTGCTCCATATTCTGTATATTGTTCTTTCTGACATAGTAAACTGTTGTGCAACCTCTTTAATGGCAGCTGATGAAATTTGTCCCCTATTGATATTTGCAGAAGCTTGACTAAGACTTGCATTTTTTGTTGACTGTTGAGCCTAGTCTGTTTTGGCCGATGATGTGCAGTAGATGCCCCCAAATTTTCTGCTTCTACGTTGTGATGTGTCTCTTGGTTGAGTTAATGAAGAAGTGATTCTTCTTCTATGTCCCTTGTTGGCGCATTAAGATCAAACCTAAACTCTCCTTGAACATTTTCATCTTCTAGAGGTGGCTTTTCATTTAAGTTGAATGTTGTTGAGGCCATTATCTCCCAGGCAATGATATAGAGCATAGAATTGTGTAGAATTAATGCTTCATTGAATGATGTAATGAACGTGTGTAATAGCCCTTAAAAAGACTCAAAACTGTTGTAAATTGGTGATTCGTGTTAGTGGAATGCTGCATTTTCATTGGTGGAATGTTTATATGGATTTGTGCAGATTTCACTATTCAAAAAATTTAAAAAAGAATTCAAATTAGTTTGATTGATTGAGCATTACTTGCTCTATTGTACTTTTTCAAATTCTCTCATGTGCTTGTGGGTTGCCTTAAAAATTATATTTTTAGTTTTTTTTGACAAACTTAAAGGGGCGGATGGAGTATATTTTTTCTTATCTTGTTAATATGTATTTGATTTATGTCCTAAGATAGATTTATATGCCTTAGAGTCCAACGCTGATTTCTCAAAAAAAAAAAAGAGTCCAACGCTTGTGTATAAAAACTTTGTAAATCTCGTTAATATAACAAGAAAATTGATGCATACTTTGCTGTTTGTTGTTGAGACAAATATACTTATTTGAGGAGATGCAATTTTTCTGGTCCAACGAATCGGATTATATTATATATGAAGGGGGCTATTAAAAGTATAATAAATGATCATGAATACAAAAGTGTGGTCCTTTTTACAATGCTAATTCAAATTTGATCATCAAATAGTATATGTTTACTACCCCCTACCAAAATCAATCACAAACAATGAAACAAATCAATAATTTGCACTTACAATGTTCATTCCATACCCATCAAATATCTGGCGATGTTCACTACAACCATAATTAGTGCCATAATTATAATTACTGCTACTAATATGATTATAATTCACAGGAACAATAGCCGTGTCATGATCATCAGAAAGGTCAATCAAATCACCAACCCTGACCTCTTCTTCCTCGAACACCTCCCACTTGTGAGTAATAATCGTCCTCAGCGTAGACTCGACCACACTCGATTCCTTCCCTTTCTGTTCATCCTCATCCTCTACTGTCGCCCGGCTGCTACTGCCGGAAGCGGTGTCGACCGTCGTAGGACCTCCATTGATGATCCTCTCGAGCTCTTGAATGTCTTCTTCAGAGACCTTCTCCGCCTTAGGGCACTCCGACTCGCTGAGTAGGCCGATCCCGCTGCAAATGTCGAAGAAATCGGAGATCTCGTCAGCTTGCCGCCTCGACCTCCGCAAAACCTCCAGCGCGGCCACAGCCGACGCCGGCGTCGCGGCCGCGTAAATCCGGATCATGACGTTGGCGATCCCGTCGCAGATCTTGCTATACACGTCAAAAACCTCAATGATGACGCAGTCCATGGCTTCAAGGATGACGGCATCGCAGATCCCCGGCCGGATCTGGAGGAGCAGGTCCAGAAGATCTTGCCACCGCTCCAGCTTCATTAACCTCTGCGACACCGTCTCGTTCTGCTTCGATTCCTTCTCCGCATCTTGAAAATCGTAGGAGAGGCTGACGGATTTGCGGTCGAGGAAGCTGAAGTAGGATCGGACAAAGGCGTGGTCGAAGCTGGAGAGGTCAAACGGGAGACGGCCGATCTTCCTGGTTGGGGGAATGTTGGTGCAGAGGACGCCGTGGAAGAGCATCAGGCCTTTAATGGCGACGGTGGGGGAGCGGGTGCGGGTGAGGCGGCGGGAGAGGGCGACGAGGAAGGGGAGAAGAGACGAAGGACTGGTGCGCACCCAGGTGAAAACTCGCTGCGTGTTCTTGTAGTCCACGAATCGCTCTTCGTGGCTCGTGGCTTTAATCACTGCGGCCTCCAGTGCAGGGTTGCGGAACTGGTGGCGCCGCCCCAGCCCCGCCAGCCACAGGCTGTTTTGGTCCTTCAAAGCACCCGAGACGCGCTGCCATAGCTTCATCTGCAACAGATTCTGATGAATTGGAGAGCAAAGATTGATCAGATCTCAGTTGATTGTTCTAGCTTCGTCTCTGTTGAATTAATTTTTGGCAGCTGGTTGCTTCTTGACGGTTTTGGTTGGGATTTGAGTTGGAAATTGGAAGGAGAGAGATAGAGAGGGTGTACGAAAAACGTGGGAGTCATGATGAATCCACGAAATATTTCTTCCTACAATCCTACCCAGCGCTTTCGATCTCCTTCGCCAGTTCGCCCACCACAATTCAAAAAATCTTGCCGGCCGTTATTTGAAAATAATGCTCCGCGTAATGCGAAGCTGGAGATGAGGTGGGGGTAATAATGGGCCCCACAGCTTACCACCGGACAATTAAACGCGTGACACTCGCGTGCAATCCAAACTATGGAATCCCGTTTCCTTTTTTCATTTATTTATTTTTCGGCTTCTCTGGGAAGAATCTTGGGGTTCTAGTTCTACACTTCTACCTTTCTTCTACCAGTCATTCACATTCACTCCTCCTGGCCATGGCTGAAGCTTATTTCTGATCCATTTCGTGGGCTTCTTTCGTTCAACCTCTCTCGAGGTTTAGACATGTGAACTTACTGCTTCCCTTCCCTATTTCAGTTTTCCCCTTCTGTTTTCCCTCCCATTCCCATGACCATGGGCTTTTTCAGTAGAAACTACTTTTTAACCGTTTCACATTTTGAGATAAACGAAAGAGGTGGAAGAAGATACTACCACTGTTGGTGGGTGGATCTTATAATGTAGTTTCATGGTTGTGGCATTTGAGATTTACAGTATTTTGGGTTGTTTCATATTCTTACTAGTAACAACTAGACACGCCAGATTAATGAAAAAATTATTACAGTGGCTGAAAAGTTAGATAGGGAAAGTGAGAGTTTGGGTAGGGGCGGTGGGGTTATTTGAGATGGGTAGAAGCTTGTGATTATTAGACGAAGAAAACAATGTCACTTGAAAATGGCTTCCCATTTAATCTCCATCTCTGTGCACATGTCTTCTGCATTCCTTTTTGTCTCAACTCGTTCATCTGCTAATTCTATCCGTCTAGTTTCCTCCTTATCTGACTGATTCACTCCTCACTCCTCATTACTATTTAATAGTAATAACAAATTCGGTCCACTCGTGTGTGCATTTAGGTCCGCCGTGAGAGAAACCAATGGACGCTCCAATTGCTAAGAAGAAGGTAAACCCTAAATTTTTTTTCCTCCTCGTTCAAATGCAACGCATGTGCTAGATTTGGTCATGAATTGGTATTTCCTTTCTTCATCCTGAAAATTCCTTTTGTTAACCTCATGTCTAGTTTGTTTTTTCTGCAATTATGGTGCTTGAATTAATGATTTGAGATCTAATGTCAGTAGGACTTGGGTATTAGACAAGTAATCTATTTAGCTGGAGAGTTATAATGGATTTTAATGTGTAATGTACTTATTATATGCAGATGGAAAATTCAGGGGTAACAGGTGAAGATTCCCTTCAAGGATCAGTCTTATTTGGTAGGTTTGCTAATAATTCACTTTCTAGGGAGAAATGGTCTAATTTTCCAACAAACAAGAACCTGGAGGAGGTTGAAAAGTGCTCTAATGCTGGATCAGTAGCTCAGAAGAAGGCTTACTTTGAAGCTCACTACAAGAATACTGTTGCTCGAGAAGCTGAGCTAGAAGACAAGGAAAAGAAGAGAGGAACCAAGACAAGAGACCCTATGGATTCAGAAGATCAAACTCATAGGGCTTCTTTGAGCGACTTTAAAGCCGCTGAGCCGGAGGTGCATGTAGACAATCTAAAAAGCCAGAACTGTGTTGATGCAATTGAGTTACAAAGCGAAGTGCAGAATTCTGGATGCGAAATCAGTAGCTCTGAAACAGTCGAACCTAAGGATGCTGTTGATGAAATGATTGAAAGTAATGATCCATTGCCACTTACTGAAGATGTTAAGGATGAATCTTGTTTTAGACCTGGAACTCCCGAGTTGCATAAATCAGAGGAGTCTGATGTGGTAAAAGCAGAAGCTCCTCCACTGGGATCAGAAGAAGTCAAGGAATCGCCTAAGAACATAGCTGGCACCAGAGATTCTAATAAAAAAGCAGAGAGGGACAAAGTTAAATTAGAAAAATCTCTGAAATCTGAAAAGGTAAGTGCACATTATAGCCTACTAGAATTGGACTTGATGTGGAATTCAACTCTGAATTTTTACTCAGAAGTGATAAAACTCGTGTATTGTTTGTTCCTCCAGGTGACTTCAGCGAAAAGGGCAGTCAGTACTAGTGGTGTGAAGAAAACACCCACTTCCTCCACACCCAAGTCTTCAGTTATACAAACCTCTAATTTGTCAAGGCCTATATTGTCTAAGAGCATTACTCCTACGCCAAAAGCCTTGTCTAAGAAGGAAAATAGCACCTCTCCCTTGACCAGTAAGAAACCTACAAGTGTGGAAAGCAGGAGAGTAGCTGCTACATCTCTGCACATGTCTCTCAATTTGGACACTGCAAATTCAGAACAAGCTATCGACTCAAGAATGAGAAAATCTCTGATTATGGAGAGAATGGGAGATAAAGATATTGTCAAGCGAGCTTTCAAGGCATTCAGAGGCAACTTCAACCAGCTATCTTCTCCCAGTCCCACCAAACCGTCTGCTGTGAGTGAGGTAATTCAAATTGTGTACATATATCATCCTTTGTTTTTATACACTCTCCTATTGAAGCATTGTTCTTCTATTCTTTTGGTTTCTGAATTCTAAGAGCTGTAGTTGTGTGCACTGTGCAGATTCCTGGCAAGAAAACACATGCCAAAACATCTTTAGCGGGAACTCCTTCAAAGAAAACTGAAGGGTACTGCGTTTTATGACATTGAGTACTTTTCTTTGTTATGTTTTACATGTTTAACTGATGGCACGTGTCATAGGATATAAAGTATTTCTGTAATTGATGTATGTTGGTTGAAATTCGACAAGTTAGTTAGATTTGCAAAGCTTCTACAGTTGCTTATAACTTTCGGGCTACAGTGGTAAAGCTTCTATGTTTGCTTACAACTTCCAGAGTTCCAGTTACATATTGTTCTGTGAATTTGACAGGGGAAACAAGCCGTTGAACAAGTCTAGCCCTCTTAGTGATCAGACAGGTTTTGGAAAGACCTCAACTTCGACCAGGTTATTTGCATTGTTCTGTGAGCTTTAGAACTAAATGTCTAGTCCTTGATATCATGCTTCTTGACAAATGACAAGAAAAAAGTTATATTCATACTGAATACAAAATATTCACCTTGACTTTATTTATTTATTTATTGGTATTATGAAACAGGGTGCCAAACACTGTGGGTGTTGATCAGAGAAACAATATATCAGTTTCATCAACCCATTGCTTGAGGAGTCATGATAAGGGAGACCGTGGAAATAAGGTAAGCAAAGCACTGATATTGCACAGTTCATTTTGGTATTAAAGCCCCTTTCCCCTCATGGAATGCTTATGCACAAGATTCTTTTGCGTTGGCTGCCGTCATGATTTCTGATTCATGTTTCTGCCCCTTTTTTCAAAGGTATCGAAGAAGCTTGAAGATAAAGTGAACACTAAAGCTGCTGAGAGAACTCAACTTCAGTCTAAGCAAAAGGTATTTATAACCCAAGTGATTTGTGCCATGTATTGGTAATCTGAAATCATCTATCATCTATGTTATATATTTACATGTGTGGATATTCACGTATCCGTTCCGTTTTCATTTCCGTTTTCGTTTCCCTGTAACATAGCATAGAGCTAGGAGCTGAATTTTCCCTTAGGAAGACCTCTTCATCAAAGGAATTTTACAAAGTGGTAGTATTAGATGGCTCCAGATCTTTTGATGTCACAAACTCACAATATGTGATATCAACTTGCAGATTTGTATTTAGTTACAATATGAAGCTTTCGACCCAGACATCTTTTAATCTTTTGGGTGGAGTTTCTCGGAGATCTAAGAGTAGTTGATTTTAATTTGTCAGTGTCGTCTTTGGACTACCTATGATGGAATTGAGGGCTTGAGGCCAATCCAATGATTTAGAAAGAGATCATGGATCAATCTTCTATTAAAGATAACGATCATTCATGTGTGATGTTCAATTTGAAGTAGTGTATCCATCTAATTCTTCAAACCCTTATACGACGCAGAAGGCAGTGGAAAACTATAGGCTGCAAAACAGCTATAACACAAAAACCATACCAATCTCAGGAACTTTTGCATCAGAAAGCTCTTCACAGAAGGTCTGTTTTGTGATTGTTCCTTCTACAAATTCCAGATCTATTACTTTTTGTTAGCTCTACATGTCACAATGTGTCTTTGCTATGCTTGTGGAAACATTCAATGCTTGAATCTAGAAAAATAACCAATTTATTATACTCTGTATAATTTCTTGGTATTCAAGGGTGTCAGTGCATGATGCTTGGGATCGACCACAATCCATTTGATGTTGCTGGATGAATATTCAAAATTGTGCAGTCTGCACTCAGATTTGAAGAACCAAACATCAGTTTGTGGGGGCAGCAGATATAGCACATTTTGGCTAAAGTAAATAGTTCTATTAGTGAGAAAACTAGCTGTACAAAAGGAGAGAGATTTGTTTTCTGTGTAACTGTGTAAGAGATGATTTCGCTTTTCTTTATGCATGAAACAATCTGCTATTATGGCTTGTGTTCTAGATGATTTTATGTCGCTGCAGAAAATGCTGGAGATCAATTGATGCTTAACACGATTGAGGTGTTACTTCCTAAGTTCGCTTTCCAATATTTGTTTGGCTTGCACAATAGATAAACTAGTGGAAGTCATGAGCGGCATAAGTGGATACTTATGATCAATTAGTTTAGAATATTTTTGTGTTATAATATTTTAAAAATCTTTATTTATTTAAAACTAAATTAAAATAATAAAATATTGTATGTAAAGAAAGATTCATGATTTTGTAAAATATGATTTCACCATATGTAATCAAGAAATTTATATGATTCACAATATGTAAATATGATTTCTATCTAATATCTACTATAATTTTGACTTGTTACGATTTGGGATTGGATGATACATGCTGTAGTAAAGAAAATTTTAAGAAAAGGACAACTTTGCTCACACTTCCTACCCTTCTCTTGTTTTTTGCCTTGTTTCTTCTCCCACACCTATGGGTACTAATAAAATGGAAAATGTTGATAAGTCTTTTAAGAATGCACTTCTCTCAACCAATGGATCCACTTCTAACCTCTCATCAAAAGCTAAGGAAGCCTTGGGCAGGTCACCGGGTGAGAATGAATATGACTTCGAGGAGGAGCCTGCTGAGGGTCTTGACTCTGACTTTGCAGAATATGTGTGCAAGCTCTCAAGAGTAGAAAAGGATATCAAGATGTTACAGGAGACATGCCTTATTGGCACTTTGTGGAGGGGGCAGGCTGAAATCATGAAATTGAAGTAGAAACTTGGCTGAATGGAGTTTTGTCAAGGGTGGAATTGAAGTTGTTGATTGATCAAACAACTGGTTCAAGATTCAATTTGCTAGTGCCATGGAAAAAGAGATGGTTTGGGAATGCATGCCTTATCATGTGTTCGGCCTTATGTTGGTTGTTATGCGCTGGAAGGAAAGTTTCAATCCTATTCATGAAGAAATCAGAACCCTGGAGCTGTGAACTAGGATTCTTGCTTTGACAACATAGTACATGAGCTATGATATGATAAAGATCATTGTGGATTTTAATAAGATTGGAAAGTTGATCAAGCTTCATCCTTACACAGAGTTAAGATCGAGGGCAAAATATGCAAGAGTGTGTGTTAGAGTCAAGTACAAAAGCTTCCAGGCATACGTCATTCTCCCGAATTTCAAAAATCCTAAGGTGCCAAAAGTTTTTAAACTCTGGTATGAAGGTGTGGCTGAGGGGTGCGTTAACTGTGGTGAGGTTGGACATGTCTTTAGGGAATGCCCTTGCAGAACTCAAATTAATAGGAATATCAAAGTTACCATTGAAAAGTGTCGTGCTAAAGGCATCTTCCAAGAAGAAGGCGACAAGGATTTCACAACAAGAAAAGCACAAGAAGAGGAGGCAAGATGGACTAGGGTGGTAAAAAAAAAAAGGGAAGAAACCTATGGTGGAGAGTTACAAAGCCAAGATCAAGATTCGGCATGCTTCAAGAGCTGGAAAAGGCCTTAAGATATGGGATATGGAGGCCAGAGAGGGGTAGGAACTACATGGACACCAACCAAGGACAAACTTTTACAAGTCCATGTATGGGAGTGCATATAATGGTGCTGAAAAAAGAGGTACGATTGTTCCTACTAATTCTGCTTCTTCTAATGCGGTTGTTCCTTCTATTTCAAAGAATGCCATGAGGATGAGGGTTATCTCCTCCAACTAGTGATATGGTTGGTATGGACCAATCCATATTTGACTTTTGTGGCAATCTCCCACTTGGCTCAATTCAAGAGGATGAGGGTTATCTCCTCCAAGATGTTGTTAGAAGTTACACAAATACAAAGGGGCCTATAACTCACAATGTGATGGATAATGAGGAGGAGGATACTGATACATCATACAAAAGCACTCAATCTCGATGATCTATGGTTCAAAAACTTAACAACATGCATGTCGGGAAGGAAGAAATGTCAATGACTGATTTTGGCAAGAGAAAGCAACAAGAAATGGTTGATGATAAGGCCTCCTCTGCGTTGAAGAGGATGAAAAATATGTATACACGATCTATCAACTCTTACAGAATCCTAGTTTTAAGCCGAAGTGGGCTTATAATTATCTCATTTTGCTAAATTCGGGTATGATCTTGACTAGTTGCCTATGTTTTTGCTTATATTCATCACTTGGTCAAGAAACTAGGATACTAGCACTTAATATAGTATTACGTGTTGCTCAGTTATGTCTCTATGGTATCGATTATTTATTTTGCCTACCTACTTTTTGTTGTTGTAAGGAAGGGTTTGATGTCCTCTTAGGGAAAGCTAAGGTTTCAGTTTGCTGGTGTGTGGTAAGATATGAAGTTTGGTTAATGATCTATATTTGTGTTGATACTACCTTTTTCAGCAACCCCCTTTCTTTTTACTCATGTTTACTGCTTGTTCAACTTATCTGTTTGGGGATGTTCACCGTGCGCATTGTTTTATAGAATCATAAAGGCATCTGAGTTGGAGAATATTGGGTTTATTAATACATTACTCTTGAGTGAGGCATATAACCAAGTGCATGAACTGATGGGCATTTTGCTTTGGATGATTCTGTTCCTAATAAGTTTATTTATGGCCTTGCTTATGACTTACGATTATTGCTATTAGTGTTGTATTCTATCTAGAAATAGGCTTTTTAGTCAACCAAGGGACCATTTACAATCGAGACTAATTTTTGGGTTTTCAAATTGCATCTCCTTAGGTGTTAAGTGGAGCAGAAAGGAGACAATATCACCAAGCCTAATTTGGATATCAAAAACAAAGAAACGTTTTAAAAGTATTATTAGGAACGTTTATGACTATAGTTCATTGAACCATATTGAGATATTAGTGTGGATGACACGATTAAATTTATAAGGTTTATATGAATATTGCGTATTGAAATGTTCGAGGTATGGGGAGAAAAAAAAATTTGGCCTCATATTGAAACTTTTAGTAAAATTAATCACATTAACATTACGACCATCATGAAAACAAAGACGAAAAACCTACCATCTGAGATACGTTCGAGAAAGCAGGGTTTAACAACATTATAGTGTCATCGGCTAGGGTTGATCTGGTAGTTTATGTGTGTTATGGAAAGAACATCAACTTCAAAATAAATCACTTGAATTACGATCCAACAAGATCATGTTTTATTGCAGTCCTTTTTTTCAAATCAATAAATTTCGATTGAAATGTTGATTATCTTCGTATATACCCCCCACGTGAAAATGAGAAAACAACTTTTTAGGAAGAACTAAGGCTCTGTTCGGCGTAGGTTTGTGGATGTTTTTGAAGGTTTTTACTATTTAAAACCTATCTAAATTGGTGTTCGGCAAGACAAGGTTTTCAAGAAGGTTACGGTTTTAGGAGGTTTTTGAGGAGGTTTCAAACCACAAAAAAGAAACCTTTGGATAGATAGGTTTGAGGAGGTTTGTAAAATTTAACAAACCATTTTTTTGTTAACTAATAAAATTAATTCCTTTTTGGTAATTTAAAGCTAAAACCTACTCAAAAACCTTATAATGCCAAACACTCAATTAGGTTTTGGAAGGTTTCAAATAAGAAAACCTCTACCTACCAAAAAACCTCCTACAAAACCCCCACCTCTTCAAAAACCTTGTTTTACCGAACAAAGCCTAAGTAATTAAATTAGGAATCCGGCTTTGCCATGTGTAGTCATGAGTGATTTTAATGACCTATTACTATCCTTAGAGAAATTTGGAGGAAATGAACCATGTAGGACGGGATTCAATCGACTACGAAAATCTCTTGATTAATGTGATATGTTAATGTTGTAAGGCCCAAGCCTTTAGAAGCGCTATCCCATGCCAACCCGGGGACTTCCTAAGCGGTCACCCATCCTGGTACTACTCTCGTCCTTGCACGCTTAACTTCAAAATTCTTTTTCCTCACTCGAACCTTGAAAAGGAAGAGCTCTTGTTGACATGGCGAGCACCTCAATCCCTTATAAATTATAGAGGTGTTACAATCGCTCCCACATAAACATTTGACGTACTCGTCAAGGCCCAAGCACCGCCCTCTTGGTAGAGTGACCGCCCTCCAGGCCAAGCCAATCCGTAACCTAAAGTCGGCTCTAATACCATTTGTAAGGCCTAATCCTTTAGAAGCGCTATCCCATGCCAACCCGAGGACTTCCTAAAAGTTGACCCATCCTAGTACTACTCGTGCCCCTACACGCTTAACTTTAGAGTTCTTTGTCCTCACTCGAATCCTGAAAAGGAAGAGCTCTTGTTGACATGGGGAGGACCTCAACCCCTTTCTATTCACAATTTTATACATATGATAACCACATTATTGAATTTGAATTTTTTTATAAGAAATGAAACTGAAAAATTGGTGCTAGATTGAGCAAATAAAATCAAAATAATACTTGAAATATTAACTAAATTTAGATGTAAAATAAATTTATTACATCTTAAAATGCTATGTAGTGTATATCGATTAATTAATCAAATAGTTTATTTATGTATGATTTGTAACATTTTATTTTGTTTTAGTTATATGACTAATATGGTATTTCATAATGCAATTCAAATTTAATACACTTAATTATATGTTATGATTTCCAAAAATAAAGACATTTAAAAGAATAACATATAAAATATAAGACTTGCCCCGTCCAACGGACGAGGTTAGCCCTCTAGTATGTATATTTATCTTATGATGAATTTCTTAATATACTATAAACTATTTCTTGACCCCTGCATCCATAGAGAAAATACGTAAACATGGGTAAGATAATAAGATTACATAGCAACACTTTAAAATACATGCCTTGGCCAAAAATTAAATAAATTAGAATTCAAAATCTTGAGATAGTGAGAACGCGCCCCTACGTGCCTTCCTCCTTTTTCCCTTTTCCCCTTGCGTCGTCCCTAATGCCCCTTTCGGGGTGGTTCTTTTCCTAGTGCTTCTCGATTCCTCTTTTCTTCTTTGCCCTTTCATCATGTAAATCTGCCTTCTCCTTCTCGTTTTTCCTCTTCTTTCTGGTTCAATCATGTCCATTAGTTTTACACAGCAACAATGATAGTACTCTTGTTCACAAAACCTTAGGTTTTGGGTATTTCTTGGATCTGTGGCTTGGATCTACGAGAATCTCTAAACCTTTTACCCCTAATCAGATTCAATCCCGATTTGACCCTTCTTTTACCCTTAATCTATACCAGCTTCCTCCCTTGTTTTGTATTTTTGCTTGGCAAAATGGATTATGCTTCTCCTCTCTTGGCTTCTCCTTTGTGTTTGAGCTCTTTAGCCTCCGACTCTAGGTGATTCTGTTGTTTTGGGCTACTTTTGAAGTGGTTCTTGTTAATTTCAAAGCTTTGGTCAATGGTTCTTTTGCTTTGTTGGATTTCTGGATCTGGCGCCTTGGCTTTGTTGCCATGGATTCCTCTTTATTTGAGGGATTCATTGGCAATTTTTGTGCTGTTCTAGGGCTTCTTCGGAAGGACGAGAGTTTCTCTTGCTTTTCTTCTTGCTTTTGGATCTCAGCGGATACAGGTTATGTGTTTCTGTTTCCCATTATCCTTGGTTTTTTCTCTTGTTGCTTTTTTGTGCTCTGCTTAAACCTTTTCTATGTCTGCTTTGTTTTGGACTTCGTTTCTCTTGTGAGATTTTCTTGTCTTATAAGATTGAGACACTGTCTAAAATTTGGCTATTAGAGAATGACCCTTATTCAGTTGAAATTTGCTTGAAACTTCTTATACAATTGAATATGAGAGTAGCTGAAATTTTCAATTGTTTGAAGGATATCCTTTTGCACTTCTGGTTGACCTATTGTATTGTTTATGATTTAGAACTTATCCTTTTCTCTTTTGTGCCTCAGGTGCAGATGTTTCAACTTAGTATAATCTTATTTGGATCCTTGGATTTGATTTGGTTCTTCGATCTTCTTCTTTGGGACTTTCCAGGTCATATCTCGCTCTACAATGTTCTTTCTATTTCTTTGGATTGGTTAGGTTTACTGATCACTATAAAATATGTTAGTTATGTATTATTGAGTCTTCCTGTTTTTCCTGTTCTTCCTATTGTGTGTATTTGGATTTATGAAACTTTGGTTTTTTTCCCAGCCAGTTATGGAGTCATACTTCTGAGAAATTATTATTATGCTTCTGCCTGCTCTTGGATGATTCTTGATAATTATTGTCACTATAAGTCTTGCAATGTTGCCTTTATGCATGTTTTTTTTTTGCTTGATTGTGGATTGGCCCCTTGTCTCCATTTTTAGATATGCGCACTTCTTTTGTTGTATGTTTGTGTTGTTGGTGCATTCATCCTTTGTGAAAATCTTCAGTTCCTTCCTTGTTCCTTCTAGAGTAGGGGAAGTCTGTTGGGTCCTCTTTATCTTCCATTTTATTGGTGTCGGGATTATTCTTTAATGGGATTATCTAAATGTTAAGAGTTTTTCATGGATGTTCTATCCTTGTGATGTGTACCTTTTGATTCATTCTAACACCTCAAATTATGTTGATTTCTCCAACAATGATGTCTATGTGGTTGCTCCTCAGCTAAAAGGATTTTTAATCTTAATTTTCATTGTTGGTTATGTGCCAATCCTGCATGTCTTATATGGTTTCATTTACTTGCTATTTTTTCTTATTCCTTTCTCAAACACTGGTTTTCCTAGTTTGGTAAACCATTCAGTTTTTTGTCTCTTATGCTTCATGTGTGATTTTTTCTTCTTGGTTAGGTTTTGTTTTGATCCTATCCCCTTGCTTCATGTTTTGGATTGTCTCTCTTTTCATTCTTTATGCAATCATCTGTTTCTTGCTTTTTCCAGGATTGTTGGATTGCTCCTTCTTGTCTATGGTCTAATGGAAGGATGCTGACTTGAGTTGTTCCAGTCTTTATCCATTGGTTCTATGGGTCTCATGATCTGGTTTTCTATCTGTGTTATGCTTGATCAAGTTTGCTCTCTTTGCTGCTTAAGGCAGTTGTGCCATCTCTTGTCAGGTATATTTTTTCTATCTATTTCTTCAAACCTTCCTGCCCTGTTTCTTGGACTGGTCCATTAGTTCCTAAGTGTGTGGAATTTTAATTTCACATACAAGGTTGAGTTCTTGGTCATTCTTGTGAATAGGAAAGGCATGAAACTTCCTACTGAAACTTGGCCATCAAAATCTTTGAAATCTCTCGAGTAAAAGTAGGCATCTTCACCAATTTTTTTTGGTGTGAGGTGTTGATCTTCATGCATTTCATGAACAATGACGATATCTGCCTTTTATGCAACTTGGTACCTATTGCTTATGGATGGGTCCATTGGCTCCTATGTTTTGTTTACCTTTTTGGTACTTACATGGTTGAGCTAATGAGTGCCTATAACTCTATGCTCAATATACAGCTTGATGTTGAACCTGTTCTTAAGTTTTTATGTCATGAAAATACTTATGCTAACAAATATCTCTGTGTCCCTAAGTTCAGGTCAAAAGCTCCTTTGTTTGCCCTCTTTTGAGTTGGTAGACTTAGTTGAGGTATTGATGGTTCAAAGGGGTAGGAATATAAAAACACTTCATGATGGCAAGTGGTAAATTTCTCCTCTCCTATAACTTACTTTGTTTTTATACCTTATGAATTCTTCATTCTTGCTCACTACATGCCTTTTATGCATCTCCTGCACTTTAGAGAACTTATAGAATTTATAATTAAAATTGTAATTAAATGGGGAGCCCTTCTTTTTTGGCAAACTGAGTTCAAACTGTTATTAAATGAAATCCACATTTTGCTCAAGCAAAAACTTACTTCTTTACTTAGTTATGCTGGAAATTTTTTACTGGCTAAATTAGAGGTTGCTCCATTATCTCTGTTTAAGAACTATGCATTAAATGTTATCATCATGAGCTTATACTGTTCAACGTTTACTTTTTTGCTCATTTATTATTCGAATATCTCCTTCTGCAGCCACAATTTCTTACTTCTCTCTACTAATAAAATCTGCTATCTGTTACTTCATTTAATTTTATTCTTTTATTCTATTAGTTTAGTTAATGCCTACACTCCTTCATTACTTCCAAATCTAGGTTCTACTCTCTCTGCGATCCTTCTATTTAAAGGACCATCGCACTTCCTCAATATTCATCATCAGTCCCTTTCTCTCATCCACTATATCTTCCTTCTCTGGTGTTCTAAAAAACTTTAATCATGTCTAATTCATTCTCTTATTAAGATGCTTTTGTCAACTTCCCAGTTCTCCTATCTCTTCCTACTTCTATGAAGGTTGAGGCTGTTCCTGTTGAGGTTCTCTTCTATGAAAATCAAGCTCTTCTTGCTGTTCTTGGAAACAATGTTGTAAGTCCTTCTAAACCTTTAGTTGCTCATGAGGTATTGTCTCCATCCTCTGATGATCATTCTCCCCCAACTCTTGATATGGTATTTGTTCCTTCAAACAATATTCTGCAACCAAATACACTTCCTAGTTCTCTGCATCTTCCAAATCCCATTGCTATTCCATCAGTGCAGAAATACTTGCATGAACTCATGCATTTCACTCTTCTTCTAAAAATGGTTGAAGAACTTGTATCTACTACTCTTATTAATGGGAAAATGAAAGATGCATGGAAAGATTTAGCCAAGGGGGAAATAATATTCCAAGAATTCTCCAACTTTTGGATCCTTTTCCAATTTGCTAATAGGGAATCCAAAGATTTAGTCTTTAGCAAGAGGCCTTATATTGTCCAAGGAAAATTAGTGGCTTTACATCCTTTTTACCCTGAGTTCAACCCCTCAAATGATGAAGTGATTAGAGTTGATGTTTGGTTAAGGATTCCTTCTTTGCCTTATTACCTTTTCACTCCATTAGCTCTTGATTTGATTCTAAGGGATAATCTGATTGGAGACTTCATTAGGTTGGATGAGGTTTCCAACTCAAAAAACAAGATGAAATTCTGTAGAGTTTTGGTCAACACTGATGTTTCTGTCCCTCTCAAAGGTAGTATCAAAGTTTTGGCCTATGACAACACCTAGATCACCCTGAAAGTCTGGTATGAGTTTATTTCTCCTGGGTGTGGTTGTTGTGGGGAGGTTGATCATATCTTTGATGACTGTGCTCTCAACAATTTACAACCAAGGAAGCTTAAATTAAGTGTGGCTACTAACTCAAATGATGTTGAACTTATTCAGCAGACAAGGTCGAAATTGCATGGTAACTTGGTGGGTTGAACTGTCACATCTAAAGCCCCTGTTGGTATTACTTTTGTAAGGTCAAATGTGGTGAATCCTCTGCAGTCTCTTAACATGGTCCCTACTACTGTTTTTGGAATGCTTGTAGTTCAACCTCCTATGGAGAGTGTTCTGCCTCCTGGTTCCTCAACCAATTTGAGCTCTTTTGTAACACCCCGTCTTTAAATAGGGGCGCTACTCGGTAGTAGACCTCACTAGGTACTACCTAGGCTAGTTTGACAACGAGTTCACTTTGATCTTGCAACTCGGGCACGGCGAGAAAACATGAATAAAACATCCAACCGATATTTATAAAACCCAAGTATAGAAAACATGCATGAAACCCAAAACAACATAATTTACAACACTTCCTGGAAACATTTCATTAACATACCACTACCCTTTCTTTATAAAACAACACATTATTCAAAACATAACAAAAAGTATACCACCATTTCTCCCAACCGAACCCATCCTAATGACACGACCTTCAACAACCTGTTCCATCATTCAGCCGAGGTTCCATCATGGGTCCCTTGTCTTTACCTGAAACTAAAAAAAAACAAGTCCCCGAAGGGTCAGCTACCATTCTAATACAAGCTAGAATCCATACGGTATTAGTAAGACGTTTAAAAACCAATCAATTGACTAACATATACACAAGCAAGGTTTGCATGATTACAACACATATCGGTTCTAAATTCATACTTCACTTCCCATAGATCATAAACATAGATCATAAACACAAATCACATATCAAACTTCCATACACATTCATACATACAATTCCAAGCAGAACAATACAACCATTCTCTCACCGTTCCATTCCATGGCGCTTATCAACCCTATGCCGTAGGTGTCGAGGCGCGACCTCCCACCTTTTACAATTCCATCCTTCTAACCCCAGGTCAAGCCTCCTCGGGAGCACTTGCCCAAAACACAAATAGCTTTACTTTTGAAGGGGCACGATTTCTCTGTCACATAACCATACGTAGCCGTCACTTCAACCCAGAGGACTACGCACATGGTCATGCCGAGAACGGTACCAACACAGAGAAAATATTCAAAAGCTTCACATTCGATGAAAGCTCAATAAAATCCTTTTCACACATATCACATACAAGTAAACCTTTTTCATAAAACAATCAGTTAGGGACTAGTTCCCCAAAACCAATCCTACAAGCACACCATGAAGTCTAATAAGTATTGAATGGAAACTGAGCAAGTCGTAAACGACTTACCTTGAGGACGAATTTCCAACGCCTAAAAACCACTAATTATCATACAACGCGAAACCCCGTCTAAGACAGATAGCCTGTCTTTTCCTTTTGTCTCTGATCACAACCTAGGACTCACGCTCCTATATGCATATACAAACCCCAATGAATAATAATAGCCCTTTTAACTCTTACAAACTCTAACCCTAAAATCAACGAAAAGCCAGGATGTTTTATAACTTGTATAATTCCAAATCCTTTAAAACTTGACATGAATATACTAGATATATAAAAGAACATTTTTCTAGTTCTAACCTTTCTGAAAAACTGGATCAAAGTTCTCCCTAATATCATTACGAAACAATACCCTAAAATTACTCTGAAATCTTTTACCGATTATAAATCTGATATCAAAAATACCCTCTGAGAACTATAAATCGACCGATTTTTAAATCCAATCAATTGTTAAGTCAGATCTGGAAGAATTAGTAAAATCTAAACAAACTATTAACTAATTAAAACTTACCAAATAACGTCTGAACTCCAAAATCCGACCCGACGAACGAGCCTTGCACGCAGGCTAAACTCTCTCTCTCTCTCTCTCGTGAATTCTAGGCCTAATCTACCAATTTGAATGAGAAGTACGTATATATATATATATATATATATATAAAGAAGTGAATGTCGGCCAAAGTTTTGGAAATTTATAATTTCCACCCACAAACCTCCTTTACTACAAACTTTACCCTGAAATAATAATTAATTAATTTTAAGTTAAAACTTTTTAAAATATAATTTTCTAAAATTTAAAATAAAATATTAAATATTATTATTTAGCCGAGATTATTTATAAGCTAATTAATCCCCACTCGAAAAACCAAGGAGTATAAAAAAATGATAAATATATATATATCGAAATATTTCCGAATATTACATTCTACCCTCTTTAAAGAAAGTTTCGTCCCGAAACTTTCAAACATAAAAGAAAACAAACCCATAACACTTACTTAAAATTCTTGAAACCAACTAAACAACACGCAGATCATATACATTTAGTATACCACCAACAACAACCATATAAGACAAACATCATGTAATTTACACCGTCAATACACTACCAGCAACTACCAAACAAGTCAAGCACACAAGGTTAAGTCGAACAAAGCACACAAATAGTTACAACTACCCATAACTATAACCCTTGATCACTGCTAACTCTTATTCTCAAATGCCTCAACTAAAACCGGGTACAAATCTGGGTAGCTTTCACTTATTCTTGTCTTAGTCTCCCAAGTTGCCTCTTCAACTCCTCGTCGGGACCACTGAATTAACATGAGTAGTATCTCTTTATTTCGCAGCTTTTTCAACCGTCTACCTAAGATTGCTATTGGTTGTTCTTGGAAAGTATGATCTGCCTATGACTAGGATCAGGCACATACTGCCTCAATTGAGACACATGAAAAACAGAATGAACTCCTTCTAAAGCTGGTGGTAGTGCCAACTTTTAGGCTACCTCGCCTACCCTCTCGAGAATTTCAAATGGCCCGATGTACCGAGGACTCAACTTTCCTTTCACTCCAAATCTTCTAACCCCACGAGTAGGCGATACTCTCACCCAAACATGTGCTCCTACCTCGAATTCCAATGGTCGTCGCCTCTTATATGCATAAGATTTTTGACGACTTTGTGCTGTCAACATACGTTCTCGAATCAATGCCACCTTTTCAACTGTTTCTTGAATCATCTGAGACATTCCTTCTACAACATCTGATGGATCATCCAAACATAGAGGTGTCCTACATCTCCTCCCATATAAAGCCTCATAGGGTGCCATCTGAATCGAAGAGTGCCAACTATTATTATATGCAAACTCAACTAATTCCAAGTGATCAGACCAGTTTCCTCCCCAATCGAGCACACATGATCTCAACATATCTTCTAATGCTTGAATTGTCCTCTCAGATTGGCCATCTGACTGCGGGTGGTAAGCAGTCGTGAAATGTAGCTTGATGCCTAAAGCTTTATGCACTTTTTGCCAAAAATTTGAGGTAAACCGCCCATCACGATCAGAAACAATCATTTTGGGCACTCCATGTAATCTCACTATTTGTTTTATGAACACCTCTACTAGTTGACTCACTAGACAAGTCTCTCTAATGGGCAGAAAACGAGCAGTCTTAGTTAGTCTGTCCACGACAATCCATATTGTATCATGTCCTTTACTAATCCGCAGTCCGGTAACAAAATCCATGGAAATGTCCTCCCACTTCCATTCTGGAACTGGAAGTGGTTCGAGCATTCCACCTGGTCTTTGGTGCTCTATTTTTACTTGCTGGCACACCTGACACTTTGCTAAAACTTCACAACATCAGGCTTCATTCCATCCCACCAGTAATATTGCTTCAAGTCCTTGTACATCTTACTAGCTCCTGGGTGGATTGAATAAGGAGTAGCGTGAGCCTCTTGTAATATCTTTTGTCTCAACTCCTCATCTCGAGGTACACATAATCGACCATTCAATCTCAAAGTACCATCAACATGTTCTTCAAAAGCAGATGCCTCTCCACGACTCACTTTCTGCCTCAACTCTTAAATCATCAAACAAGTCTCCTGCTTAAGTCGTATTTCCTCAATTAAGGTTGGCTGACAATCTATACGGCCTAGTCTACCTTGATAGCGCTGAATCTGTACCTCAATCTCATACCTTATCAGTTCTCTTTGTAACTCTGGTTGGGCAGTCAAGTGACACAACATATGCTCTTGCGGCGTTTTTCTGCTAAGAGCATCAGCAACTACATTCGCCTTTCCGGGATGATACAAGATCTTTAAACCATAAACTTTCAGTTATTCAAGCCATCTCCGTTGTCTCATGTTCAATTCTCTCTGAGTAAAAATGTACTTAAGGCTCTTATGGTCTGTCATTGATGTTCGCATTTTTAGTATAGTTTTTAGTAGGTTTTCTTTGCTTATTAGGTTTAGTTTTGTTCAGTTTAGGTTTAGTTTTGAGTGTTTTTAGGTAGTTTTGCATATTTCTATAAAAAGAGTGGAAGCTACGCTATTTTGTGAATTTTGTAGGTTTTAGCGAGGAAAAGAGCTATATGGAGCTGAATTTGGAGCATTACAGCGAAAGACGGAGGAGTGCAAGATTGAAGAAGTCAGAGCTCGAGATCACGAGAGGAAGTGTGGAAGAAAACAAAGCCCAGGCTCGTTAACGAGGCTGTGAGGGCTCGTTAACGAGGCCACGAAGGAGAAGATTTAAAGTATTTATTTTATAATTCACCGATCCTGAGCGGGAATTTATTTCCGTGTCGGTTGAGTATCTTTTTATAATCTTTTGGGGTTATTAGAATATGTATTTTAGGTCTTAATATCTTTTTAGATTTTATTTCTATCTTTTAGGGTTTGTTTCTATCTTTTTAGGAAAATTTATATCTTTTAGCCTTTTTATGTTTTAGCTTTTTAGTATAAATATCCTTCTATCTAGAATAGAAAGAAGGAAGCTTTGAGAGGAGAATTTTTAGGAAGAGATTTTCGAAGGGCCGAGAGAGAGAAAGTCGGATCGGAGAGGACCGAGGAGGCTCGGTAGACGACAGTCACCGGGGTCGTTGGTCGCGATTTTGGTTCGATATTTTGATGTTTTTCGGTTTCTTTTGAATCTCTGTAAGACGATATTTTTCTTATTAATTCAAGTTTTGTTTTGTTTTCAATGTTTCTTTTGATTGAGATTTTTAGTTTCTTAGTTATGATTAGTGAGTAGTTTCTTTTTCTAGGGTCGGGGTTAAGCCCGACATAGTTGAGCATGTTTGATGAGTAGGATTGTGTTGTGAATGCCTTTTATCTTTGATTGAGAATTGTTTGTTGTGCTTATATCAAAACGAAAGTTGAGGTAATTTAGGTTTTTAACTTGATTGAAAGAGAAAGTTAGTAACTTGAAGGTTGATATTGATTGAAAACGAAAGTTTCAAGCTTTAGATCCAAAACAAGCAATTAAGTGAATTAGGATGCGAAAGTTTGTTAATTTACTTGCTAAGTCAACGAAAGTTGATGACTCTATCTGTTTAAAGGCATGATCTTATCTTTTTACGAGTTTTTATGCTTGGCTATGTTGTGGTGTCCCTAAATCCTAGATCTTTGTTTTTATTTGAATTATCTCTAGTGAATTTTCGTTGCTGAGTACTTGCCTCGGTACCGAATTTAATTATATTTTAATTAGGTCGTTAGTTGAAGTGTTTTGTGTTCGGTGGTTCGTTAACGACCCTGACAACGTCGTTAACGAGGCTGCTCGTGAGTGTTTTTATTTGTTTTTGTTTGCTTTTTAGTAGATTGATAAACGAACAACCTTGCTTCCTGTGGAACGATCCTGACTCTGCTATACTCAACGGGGTCTTGATTATAAATTTATTTGTTGTCAAGAAACCCTATCAACAAATTGGCGCCGTTGCCGGGGAAGCAACGAGTTGTTAGTTTATCTTTGGGTTCGGGAATAGCCCGACCCCGTTTTTGCTTTTAATTTTTGTTTTCTTTGTCTGTTTTCTCATTTTATGCCGGTAGGACGAAGAAGGCTTCAGTTTGATAACACAGGTTATTACTCAGAACCCGAACAATCCCTGCACCATCGACTCCGAGAAAACCGAGCCATGGCCACAACAGAAGAGATGACTCGCAAGTTAGAGATCCTCCGGACCCAGATGGAGGCACTGAAAGCCGAGAAGGACGGCGCAGACGCCGAAGCTGAGCGTCAACGAGCTGACAAGGCTCGATTACAAGAAGAGCTTGATGCCTATCCAAGGAATGCCAAACAATACATGCATCCAGAACTGAGGGTGCCATAATCTCCTATTGTGCTTCCAGCGATAGAGAAACCTTTTGAGATCAAGTCTCAATTTATGTCCTTAATCAAACGGGCTCAGTTTGAAGGGAAACCTGCTAAGTGCCCTATGGAGCATATTAGAAACTTTCTTGATTTATGTGACACCATAGCTGCTGAAGGTGTCTCATTAGAATATGTTCTGTTAAAAGCTTTTAGATGGTCTCTTACTGGAAAGGCCCTGAACTGGTTAGAGAGCCTACCTTCTAAGTCTATCAGGACTTGGAAAGCTTTGTATGATCAATTTCTTACAAAGTTTTTCCCTCCTGCTAAGACAACATAGTTGAGGAAACGCATCACCTCTTATCACCAGTTGCCTAATGAAACATTTGTCGAAACATGGGAAAGATTCAAAGAGATGCTTAGACAGTGCCCTACTCATGGGCAACCTTTATATGTTTTGCAAGAAATCTTTTTCCAGGGTATCAACGCAGAGACCAAGAACCGCATCAACACGCATACTGCGTGCGGTTTTATAGAGATGAACCCGATAGAGGCGTGGGAACTGTTGGATAAGCTGGCTAATTACGATGCTATGTATGGAACCCAGCAAACTCCACAAACTCAAAAACGTCTCTACATACCTAACCGAGAAGAAATTGACCCAGATGTTAAAAATCAATTCTTACAAGATGAGGTCAACCGTCTGAGGAAACATGTAAGTTTTCTGAAATCCTCTCAATCATGTCAAGAATGTGGTTCTTCTGAACATAGTACTTCTGCTTGCACTAACATTGAGCATGTTAGAACCGTTGAGACAATAGCTGAGATGAACTATATGAGAGGACCATATAGGAACCAGCCTAATTATAATGACAGGTCGAACAACTACCAACCATGGGGGAATTAGAATACAAGTCAAAACTACGCAGGGCCCCCACCAGATAGACGACCTGCACCATATCGACCTCCAGGCCATCAGGAGACGCCATCATGGGTTTAGGAGATAAAGGAGAGCATCAACGGAGTGAACAACAAAGTTGATGACGTTCAAGCCAAACTGAACCGACAAGATAAAAGATGGGGAGAGTTCGATATTTGGAAGAGGAGTGTTGATTCCCAACTAGGGGACCTAGATGTACGGATTCCAAGACCACAAGGGAAACTCCCGGGCCGCCCCGAGGAGAACCCTAGAGGCCAAATAGCAGCAGTACACCTCAGAAATGGGAAGACACTACCGGAGATAATTCAAGTTGAAGAGAAGGAGGAACAAGACCTCGCCAACCAGCTCGTTAACGATCCAGCGAGAGCACATACCGAGCCTACAAACCTGGATGACGAGGCTCCGAGGGTCCCTAACGACCCTACCACAGGTAAGTTCTCTAAACCGAGCCTCCCTCTCAATTCCAGGGTAGTTAACGACCCCACCAGGGTCGGTAACGACCCGCCGAGGACACCGATCGACCCCAGTGTCGACCCGGTACTCTCACCTCTCCAGCCTAACTTGGTTCCGAGAATGGTGAAATCTCTTCCATTTCCAACTAAGAAATCTATGGACTCTACTGAGAGTAAGTTCAAGCGTTTCGTTAAGATTCTTCAAGGCATTAATATTTCCATCCCATTCGCTGAGGCCCTAAGCGAAATGCCGGCTTACACAAAGTTTTTGAAAGATATTCTTAGCAGGAAAAGATCTATTACAGAGCTGCAGGATGAAGTCAGATCGATAGCTCTATTGGAAAAGCTAGGAGATCCAGGAAGGTTTGCAATCACAATCGGCATAGGCAACCACAAGTTCAAGGCTTTATGCGATCTAGGTGCCAGTGCTAGTCTTGTTCTGCTCTCCATCTGGTCTAAAGCTAATATGGGACCACTAGAGCCAATAGACATGAATCTGTACATGGCAGATGGGTCAAGTGTCAAAGCCACAGGAGTAGTGGACGACTATCCTATTCAAGTCGGAAAATTCTTTATACCGAATGATTTTATCGTCCTTGATATGCCTAAAGACCCTCATGTACCCATAATTCTCGGGCGACCATTCTTAGCCACAGCAGGAGCAAGAGTTGATGTGCGGAAGGGACTCCTCACTTTTGATAAAGGAGAAGAACAGGTGGAATTCAACTTGGATAAAAAAGCCAACGACCCAGTTGCAGTCGCACAAATAGAGTTGACTCAACCCGAACTCGACACAACAGTCCCTACCGAGCCACACCTGCCGAATACTGAGTCCCACGTGCAAGAGCTTAACCAAGGCCCTACTATATGTATTAAAGAAAAGTCCAAACCACCTTGGCTTTCGGACTACACTGACAATCCAGGAATATCAAACGTACTAATAGAAGAAAAAGGGCCTAATTTAGCAACTCAAGCACACAGAGGTTGTATGGCTACAAGAGGGGTACCTCAAGACCCCAACATGGCTATACATGAACCACCATGAGACTAGCAAGGGAGCTCGTCGGGCTAACGACGTTAAAAATATCGCTTACGGGAGGCAACCCGCTTCTAGAATAGGTTTAGCTTTTCTTTAATTTTCTTTTTCTTTTTAGATTATTTCTTAGCTTTCTTTTGTTTTTCTTTTTAGTTTTAGTTAGGATAGAAATTAGAATTTTTGAGCTAACAAGATTTCAGGAGAAAGGGATCGAAAAATCACTCTAAGAGGCAACAGTGGCTCGTTAACGACCCACCCAGGGTCGTTAACGACCCGGTTCGAAGACCCGACTCGTCAAGAAACGGGACAGGTAAGAATTTTAACCTAATCTATCCTATTTTCTACCCTAGCCGCCGCCCACCTCTACCCCTTCCCCTCCTATATAAACCCCTTTTACCCCCTTCCACAAATCTACCACTACCCTCTCAAAATTATATATCCCCAAACCCAAAAAGCTCTCAATCCCTCTCCCTTCTCTCCCACCGGTTCGGAATCCCTTACTCCACCGACCACCGAGAGGTCGTCGTTACCGGAGCTCGGAAATCGATCACCGACGATACACAAGCTCGTTAACCACCCCGATTCCGACCCTTGTTCTTCAATTTCTCGATTCTCCGGTATGATTTCTAAACCCTTGCTCGAAATTGAATGATTGATTATCTTTAGGGTCGAAATTTCGTGTCACGAATCGTGTTCTTCGAAAGGTCGATTTGCATGCTTGATTTTTGTTCATAAAAATTCTTGATTGTGCTTAGTAGTTCATGTTTTAGGAAGAATTATTCATGTTGGATTATCTATTGCAAACACATTAGTTAGGAAAGCATGAATTTTTCTTGTTCTAAATCTAAAGTTCGAACTTTGGATGTCAAAATTTTGGGTAATTTTAGCATGTTCGGGATGGGTAATTGAGCAAGTATGGGGTACTTATACCCGTCTTTGGGATTGGTGGAAAAATATAGAAGATTGCATGCTTGATTTGTGCTGTAACTTGAGGTAGATTAAAGTCGGAAATTCTGGTTTCGTTCTCGGTGGCTCGTTAACGACCCACCCAGGCTCGTTAACGACCCTGCAATGCTTCATCGATCAATCCGAGCCCAAAATCGTAAATGACCCAATTGGGTAGTTAACGAATAATTACGAGGTTAATTCGAGACCAAGTATGGGGTCTCGTACCTATCTATTTTTGAGTGGATCTTATCTTGGAAAATTTTTGATTATTTTGTAGGATCTATGGCAAGTTCAAGCAGACCCGCTACCCGAGGTCAGAAGAAGAGGAGGAGCCATAGGTCCCCATCTCCACCTCATGTGGATGATGTGATTTTGAGCACCCAGAGACAAGTACGGCGCTACCGAGATTTTCTGGAGAAGGACCATTACACCCGATGGTTCTCAAAGTCTAGCGCTGTCACCACAGGGATCTATACGGATGTCAAAGACACTTTCATCATTCTTGGGGCCGCCCATCTTTTGAAGCAAGAGAGCTTGCCACATTATCCGGCCCTCACATCCGAGTTCTTGGCCACCTTGGAGACCAACTTCTCGTCGAAGACCTCGGCGGGACGGATCCGGTTTTGGCTCGGTAACGAGGACCGTGACTTCACAATGGCGGAGTTCAACGCAATCTTGGAGCTCCCAAATCCGTCTAGAGGTTATAGCTTGAAGGACTACCGAGTGACCCGCACTTGGAGCTACATCACCGGGGAGGTTCAATCCTCCACCGCGGCGCTATCCGGGGCAAACATCATCAACTCCATCTTCAGGATTATTCTTAGAGTCCTCGCCGCGACATTTTGGCCGAAGAGAGAGTAGAACCGGCCTACAAGGACGGAGGTTGCTTGCTTCCGCACCATCCTTTTTGAGGAGCCCGACCCCTTAAATTTGGGGTACGAATGGCTCTACTACATCGGAAAATCTACCAAGTCCAAGGAGGTGTGGTGTGGTAATTTGGTTAGCCTCTTGGCTAAGAATCTTGGAGTCGATCTCACCCGCTACACACCGGCTCACGCCCAACTCCTCAACAAAAACTATTGGTATAGCTCCGGTGTCTTCATTCAAGCCGAGGGAGGATACAAGGTGAAGGTTCAAGATCGCATAGTTATACCCACCCTCGACATGTACGAGCTTCTCTACGTACCGAATTGGTACGAGGCGTGGACGGGACATGCCTACCCATTGGAGCCTAAACCGGAGGACGAGCTTTCGCTTAGGCCATGTGAAACCCGGTTTGAGCGGGACGACATGGATGAGGATGAAGATGAAGATGAAGAAGAGGACACCGAGGTAGTAGGCAACGACACCGAAGAAGCCGACACCGAGGGCGGCATTGAGGAGCTCAATTTTAAGGAAGAAGACATCGACACAGAGGTCTTAGGGGGCAACATCTTCGTTGACGAGCCCACCAGGCTCATTAACGACCACTTCCAGCCCCATCCCAACCCTGTTAACGAGGCACCCAGCTTCGTTAACGAGGTGCCGAGAGCTCCTGTCAACCCACCACCAGCTCCTGTCGACCCTCATGCTTATGGACTCATGCCTTACAACCCGGTGATGTATCAAGACCATTTCCAGCCTCACTACCCACCACCTCCTCAACCCGAGTATACAGGATCGAGTATACCACCACCATGGGCCGAGGATCTTTCTGCACGGATGCAACAGCTTCACCTCCAGCAGGATCACATTCATAGGAGGATGGATAGATGGGAGACTGTCTATTCTGCTCGCATGTCGATGGAGGATCAGAGGCAGCGTCAGAGAGAGGCGGAGGACGCTGAGCGTTAGAGGACGATGTACGACTTCATGGGGAACTTTGAACACTACTTTCCTCCACCGAACCGTTGATTCAGCTCGAAGATAAATATTTTCCTTGTTTCCACTTTTACAACTTTGTAAGTTTTTATGTCTTTCTTTTTCTTTTTAAATTTTTTGTTTTCTTTTCTATTTCTTTTCCTTCTTCTTATTTTTCTTACGGTGGGGACACTGTAATTTTAAGTATGGGGTGGGAGAAAGTAGAAAACTTATGTCCTAGGTGTTTATGTGTTGGTGTATTTCCTATTACTTTATGTCGAAAAAATATAGAAAAATCAAAAAAAATTGAAAAATTTCGAAAAATCTAAAAAAAAAAGAGTTTTAGAATTGATAGATATCCCTTCTTAAGTTCTATGATAGCAATCGTTAACTTAATCATATAATTCCTTGCAAGCATGTCTTTAAAAGTATAGTCGGATTCTCAAACTTGAAATTATTGGTTTTAGAAGAAGATAGCATTTGATGAAATTGAGCACATATACTTTATAGCATAGATGATGCAATCCAACAAAATTTACATTGTGAGTTATTTTTTGGCCTTATAGGGAAAACATTTATAATTCCCTCTTCTTTTCGTGTGTGATTTACTCTCTTTATGCATATTATCTCTTGGAATTGTGATGGTTATCTATTTCTTGAGGACCTTATAAGATTTTTAGTTCATTACTTGTGAAGATTATATGATGGAGAACTTATTTTCATAAGCCCCATTATTCCCTATCTACCTTTACATTATTCCTTCTTTTTGATAACCAATTCTAGCTTGAAGCCTTCTATTTTTAGCTCCACAAAAATTATTCCCTAGCCGAGATAAGCTTGACCCTATCCGGGACTTAGGACTTAGATTGGAGAGGTAAGTTTTGTGTAGTGTTAAAACGAGAAGAGTTGCATATATTTTGCTTAAATTAAACGGTATTTGGGAAGGGTAGATTGGAAGTCTCTTGTTATTACATGTAATAAGAGAGGTCTCTTGATAAGAAAAAAATGCACAAAATAAAGTTTTTGATGGATGTAGTCAGAAGAAGAGAAAGAAATGTACGGTAGCTCGTTAACGACCCTGATATGGGTTCGTTAACGAGGCGGCGAGAAAAAAAAGAGGAGAAAAAAAAAGAAAAGAGAAAAAAAAGAAGGAGAATGATAAAAAAGAGGTGAAGAGTTGAAGTGCATTTGAGTTTAATAGATAATATCAGAGATTCTTTCAAATTCTTAAGAGACTTTCTAGGATAATAAAGGGTGAGTGAAAATGAGTGTGCATAAGAAGAGTGAGTTTGGTATATTATCTTTTATGAGAGTTTTTGGTGAGATGTGAGTTGTTTTTAGGAGTCTTTGATTCCCGGATATTATTAGCACCACATAGCCAAAATATTTCCACGCCTTATTGTCTTTACCAAGCCCCATTACAGCCGGCCGAATGGAAACTTCTATGAAGTTTTTCGTTGAGCCCCCTAAGTTCTCTTGATGATTCTTTGCTTGTTTTGACAAATCTTGGGTGGATAGTATTGGTGATATAAGTTCCAATTTCTATGAGTTTTTGTATATAAGATGAGTTGAGAGATTGATTTTATAAGCCTAAACACTTGAGAGTTGAGTGAAACACAATATCCCCAGAGAGGTTGGATTGTATTATCTTATGTCTATTTAAGTGCATATATGTGTCAGGATGTTAATAGTCTTTGCTATATTTTTCTCATATGTAGATGTTGCTTTTTAGAAGATGGCTATGTCTTGATGAGCATGATTTGTTTTGGTTTTGGTTAGTGTCTTGTTTATTGCTTGAGGACAAGCAAGTCTAACTTTGGGGTATTTTGATGTTCGCATTTTTAGTATAGTTTTTAGTAGGTTTTCTTTGCTTATTAGGTTTAGTTTTGTTCAGTTTAGGTTTAGTAATGAGTGTTTTTAGGTAGTTTTGCATATTTCTATAAAAAGAGTGGAAGCTAAGCTATTTTGTGAATTTTGTAGGTTTTAGCGAGGAAAAGAGCTATATGGAGCTGAATTTGGAGCATTACAGCGAAAGACGGAGGAGTGCAAGATTGAAGAAGTCAGAGTTCGAGATCACGAGAGGAAGTGTGGAAGAAAACAAAGCCCAGGCTCGTTAACGAGGCTGTGAGGGCTCGTTAACGAGGCCACGAAGGAGAAGATTTGAAGTATTTATTTTATAATTCACCGATCCTGAGTGGGAATTTATTTCCGTGTCGGTTGAGTATCTTTTTAGAATCTTTTGGGGTTATTAGAATATGTATTTTAGGTCTTAATATCTTTTTAGATTTTATTTCTATCTTTAAGGGTTTGTTTCTATCTTTTTAGGAAAGTTTATATCTTTTAGCCTTTTTAATTTTTAGCTTTTTAGTATAAATATCCTTCTATCAAGAATAGAAAGAAAGAAGCTTTGAGAGGAGAATTTTTAGGAAGAGATTTTCGAAGGGCCGAGAGAGAGAAAGTCGGATCGGAGAGGACCGAGGAGGCTCGGTAGACGACAGTCACCGAGGTCGTTGGTCGCGATTTTGGTTCGGTATTTTGATGTTTTTCGGTTTCTTTTGAATCTCTGTAAGACGATATTTTTCTTATTAATTCAAGTTTTGTTGTGTTTTCAATGTTTCTTTTGATTGAGATTTTTAGTTTCTTAGTTATGATTAGTGAGTAGTTTCTTTTTCTAGGGTCAGGGTTAAGCCCGGCATAGTTGAGCATGTTTGATGAGTAGGATTGTGTTGTGAATGCCTTTTATCTTTGATTGAGAATTGTTTGTTGTGCTTATACCAAAACGAAAGTTCAGGTAATTTAGGTTTTTAACTTGATTGAAAGAGAAAGTTAGTAACTTGAAGGTTGATATTGTTTGAAAACGAAAGTTTCAAGCTTTAGATCCAAAACAAGCAATTAAGTGAATTAGGATGCGAAAGTTTGTTAATTTACTTGCTAAGTCAACGAAAGTTGATGACTCTATCTGTTTAAAGGCATGATCTTATCTTCTTACGAGTTTTTATGCTTGACTATGTTGTGGTGTCCCTAAATCCTAGATCTCTGTTTTTATTTGAATTATCTCTAGTGAATTTTCGTTGCTGAGTACTTGCCTCGGTACCGAATTTAATTATATTTTAATTAGGTCGTTAGTTGAAGTGTTTTGTGTTCGGTGGTTCGTTAACGACCCTGACAACGTCGTTAACGAGGCTGCTCGTGAGTGTTTTTATTTGTTTTTGTTTGCTTTTTAGTAGATTGATAAACGAACAACCTTGCTTCCTGTGGAACGATCCTAACTCTGCTATACTCAGCGGGGTCTTGATTATAAATTTATTTGTTGTCAAGAAACCCTATCACGAGCCATTCTCACGAGCCATTCTCACAACCTCAGGACAATAGTTATCTTGATCCTCTCTTGAAATTCTTCAAAAGTAACATTTACCTGATGATCACGACTCAACTCCCACCAATCAAATGCATCCCCTTGTAACAAACTCTGAACTAGAGACATCCTTCTTTCTTTCGGTGCTTGGATAGAGTCGAGAGAAGATGCCACTTTCATCAACCACTGCTCAACATCAGCTTCCTGATCCCCAATAAAGTTCGGTACCCCAGTCTTCCTGAACTCCGCAAGCCACTTATCAGGAAAAGGCTCGTGATATCTCCTTCCTTGCTCAGCCATGCCATCAACCACTATTGGCCTTGGAATATGTGGTGGTCTCCCTGACTGAACCGGTTGTGCAAAAACTGGTCTTGGTGCCCTAACCTCAGCCCCTTGATAGCCAGAATTGGTCGCATTATGATTAGGCAAAAATCTAGTACCTACCAGATTTTGTAATAGCTCGGCAAGTGTAGCTCGGATAATAGCAGTCGTCTCTGGTGGTACCTCAACTGGTGGCACCTGAGCTGGCCCACATACTTCTCCATTTTCCCTATCGTTGACTCCATTAGCAGGGAGCCCGTTCCCAACAATCGAAACATTTTCCCTTTGATGGTCATGCACTACAGGTCCAACATTTTCAACAACCTCCTCTTGAGGAAAGAGTGGCTCTCCCACGGCAGGAGCCTCTTCTCTGTTTCCAACACGGCCCCTATCACGCCCTATAACACTACCTTTCCTTCCTGCTTTAGCTGCTCCAGCTCTAGTTTGTGCAGCCATCTGTAAACGGATGTTTTACTATTTAAACTATCTTTAACTGAAGTTAACAAAATAACTTACTAGTCTACATGAGGTCCTTCGGCTGATGACGACAGAGTCGAGGCATGTCCTCTACCCTGTAAATGCAATATGACTACCCCAATGAAATAATTTGAAATTACCGGCCGGTTTTAGTTTTAGGTTGGACCTCGAGTACACTCGTTGTTCAGTTCCATGTGCCCTTGTTGTCAACCTGGCTCTGATACCAATTTGTAACACCCCGTCTTTAAATAGGGGCGCTACTCGGTAGTAGACCTCACTAGGTACTACCTAGGCTAGTTTGAGAACGAGTTCACTTGGATCTTGCAACTCGGACACGACGAGAAAACATGAATAAAACATCCAACCGATATTTTTAAAACTCAAGTATAGAAAACATGCATGAAACCCAAAACAACATAATTTACAACACTTCCTGAAAACATTTCATTAACATACCACTACCCTTTCTTTATAAATCAACACATTATTCAAAAGATAACAAAAAGTATACCACCATTTCTCCCAACCGAACCCATCCTAATGACACGGCCTTCAATGACCTGTTCCATCATTCAACCGAGGTTCCATCATGGGTCCCTTGTCTTTACCTGAAACTAAAAAAAAACAAGTCCCCGAAGGGTCAGCTACCATTCTAATACAAGCTAGAATCCATACGGTATTAGTAAGACGTTTAAAAACCAATCAATTGACTAACATATACACAAGCAAGGTTCGCATGATTACAACACATATCGGTTCTAAATTCATACTTCACTTCCCATAGATCATAAACATAAATCATAAACACAAATCACATATCAAACTTCCATACACATTCATACATACAATTCCAAGCAGAACAATACAACCATTCTCTCACCGTTCCATTCCATGGCGCTTATCAACCCTATGCCGTAGGTGTCGAGGCGCGACCTCCCACCTTTTACAATTCCATCCTTCTAACCCCAGGTCAAGCCTCCTCGGGAGCACTTGCCCAAAACACAAATAGCTTTACTTTTGAAGGGGCACGATTTCTCTGTCACATAACCATACGTAGCCGTCACTTCAACCCAGAGGACTACGCACATGGTCATGCCGAGAACGGTACCAACACAGAGAAAATATTCGAAAGCTTCACATTCGATGAAAGCTCAATGAAATCCTTTTCACACATATCATATCCAAGTAAACCTTTTTCATAAAACAATCAGTTAAGGACTAGTTGCCCAAAACGAATCCTACAAGCACACCATGAAGTCTAACAAGTATTGAGTGGAAACTGAGCGAGTCGTAAACGACTTACCTTGAGGACGAATTTCCAACGCCTAAAAACCACTAATTATCATACAAAGCGAAACCCCGTCTAAGACAGATAGCCTGTCTTTTCCCTTTGTCTCTGATCACAACCTAGGACTCACGCTCCTATATGCATATATAAACCCCAATGAATAATAATAGCCCTTTTAACTCTTACAAACTCTAACCCTAAAATCAACAAAAAGCCATGATGTTTTATAACTTCTTGTGTATAATTCCAAATCCTTTAAAACTTGACATGAATATACTAGATATATAAAAGAACATTTTTCTAGTTCAAACCATTCTGAAAAACTGGATCAAAGATCTCCCTAATATCATTACAAAACAATACCCTAAAATTACTCTAAAATCTTTTACCGATTATAAATCCGATATCAAAAATACCCTCTAAGAACTATAAATCGACTGATTTTTAAATCCAATCAATTGTAAAGCCAGATCTAGAAGAATTAGTAAAATCTAAACAAACTATTAACTAATTAAAACTTACCAAATAACGCTTGAACTCCAAAATCCGACCCGACGAACGAGCCTTGCACGCAGGCTAAACTCTCTCTCTCTCTCTCCCTCTCTCTCTCCCACTCTCTCTCTCTCTCGTGAATTCTAGGCCTAATCTACCAATTTGAATGAGAAGTACGTGTATATATATAAAGAAGTGAATGTCGGCCAAAGTTTTGGAAATTTACAATTTTCACCCACAAACTTCCTTTACTACAAACTTTACCCTGAAATAATAATGAATTAATTTTAAGTTAAAAACTTTTTAAAATATAATTTTCTAAAATTCAAAATAAAATATTAAATATTATTATTTAGCCGAGATTATTTATAAGCTAATTAATCCCCACTCGAAAAAGCAAGGAGTATAAAAAAATGATATATATATATATATATATATATATATATATATATATATATATATATATATATATCGAAATATTCCCGAATATTACATCTTTGACCCCTGTCATAGCTTATGGCATGCTCTCAACAGTTGACTGTAATGCTTTTTCTGATCTAGTTGTGGCCATGTAGGCTCGAGAACAAATGGCTTATACTTTATCAGCTATGAATGTCTCATGCCCCGAGACAATGATGATCCCTCCTTATGTTTGTGCCTCTCCCCTTGCCCTTGTTGGATTGGGTTTTAGCCTTGCTGCTAACCCTTTGATCCCTCAGTTGGCATATATGGGGACGATTGGTATAGACTTTGGGACTGAGTCATCCCACTCACAATTGAGAAGGCACTTGAATGAAGTCCAAATTAAGGCTGATGAGAAGAGTTCTTCTGACTCTCCTAAGCACAAGGAGGTTGAAGTTGATAATGAGAAACCTTTAGTCTCTTCAACCTCCAAGAAGCCTAAAAGGACCCTTGGTAGATAGAACCAACCTGTTAATGATTAGTGCTTCTCAGTTGCTAAGTTCCGCCCTTTGTAAAATACAGTTTAACTTCTGCCTTCGATATGCTTGTTTCAGCTTTGATTTCAGTTTAAGGTTGTGTGTTATCATTTTGCAAAACCCATGGAACTGTCATGGTAATTTTATCCAAGTTCCTTGAGAACTTTTGCTTGCTTTTGGAAGGGCTGTAACATGGGTACTCTTTTTATAATAGCTATCCTTTATGTATGCAGTTATTATATGTTTAATATAATATTTTCCTGTTATTCTAAGTGTTCAAACTACTGCTACTATCTTTCGTGTGACCTTGATATTGTTATTCTCAAGTATTGGGGCTTCTTGCTTGATGCAGGGCAGTCACTTAAAGACTTTACTCGACAGTGGCATTGTTATGTTGAAATTATTCTATGTGTGTGCCTTTCAAATCTTTCCAGTTTTAGTGCGACTAAATTGCCTTGTATGTTGAGTGATTGGTTATGTTCTCTTGTTTCAGAATCTATCTTTTACAGATGTATTACTCAGTATCGAGACTTGATCTTTATAGTTCTTGTGCTTTGTAATTTTTATAACTTTAGTATTTGGTTATATTATACTTTTGTTCTTCAAAGGACAATGTTAAAAGGTCGGTATCAAAAGTTATATGAACATCATCTATTACAAGGTTTTTTTATAAGTATCGCATATTGGAATGTTAGAGGTGTACATAGACCCAATTCTGGGAAGAAATTGGGTTTATTAGAAAGCTTAACAAATTGAATTTTCTTTGTTTTGCCCAACTAAGACAGAAATTGAACCACCTTTAAGTTTGGTTCGAAAAACTGGTTTTCAAAACTTCATTAGTTGCCCAAGTATTGGTACAAATGGAGGTCTTTGGCTTTTTATTTGTCAAAATGGATTTACTAATTCTTGTGAATTATTTCTCAAATTAACTAACATTATCATTTTAAGGTATTCCAAAAATAATCTTGTTTTCTTAATTATTTTTATATATGCTCCTTCTAGGTAAGAATGTAAGAATCAGTTTTGGAACTCCTTATACCGAATTATTGAGGATGCTTGCTTGCCTTTTATTATAGTCGGAGATTTAAATGAAATCTGTCAAAATTTAGATAAATTAGGAGGTCTGTTTCCCTCTTAATCTCGATTCTCTAGACTATTAAATATTAAAAATCTCGATTCTCTAGACTTTTATATGATCCTTCCAACAGTAACACTTTAGGTAAAATTCATAGACACTTAAATAAATATAATATGCTCTTACTTTTTCAACACAATTTTTGGAAACAAATGGCAAAGTTAAATACTTACAAAACATAGATAAAAATACCAAATACTTTCAATTAGTTTCTAAAATTCACTCCTTTAAAACAACACATTTTGAGTTTCCAAACAAACGCTGGGACAATTATTTTTGATCATGAGTTAATCTCTCATCAAATTTCACAAGAAATGAAAACTCGATTTCAGAAAAGTAGTTTGTGTGAAATTCGAATTCATGATTTGGATATCATCCCTGAATTAGTCAATTATGACGAAAGCATTACACTCTGTAAACATCCTTCCAATGCTGAGATTAAAAATGCAATTTTTTCCATGCAAACCAACAAAAGTCCAGGTCCAGATGGATTCACAGTTGAGTTTTTCCAACATTATTAGCCCATTGTTGGATCATCTGTCATCTTAGCAATTAACGCCTTTTTTAATTCAGGACATATGCTACGCTCAATAAATAAAACTTTTATTATTTTGATTCTAAAAATTACTAATCCACAAAAAAATTGGTGATTTTTGTCCGATAAGTATGTGCAATATAATTTATAAAGTAATCACTAAAATACTTGCTAATCGAATCTCTCAATATTTTGCAAACAATTATCCATCCTTTACAGGGAGCTTTTGTTCATGGAAGGCTCATTCAAGACAATATTCTTATAGCACATGAAATTTTCACTCTTTTCATAAAAATAAATCATAAATAAAGCTTGGATGGCAATAAAAATAGACATGGAAAAAGCTTATGATAAGCTTGACTGCGCATTCATTGAACAAATTCTACTTAAATTTGGATTTAATTCTCATTGGGTTAATTTGGTCATGGCCTGCATTTCTACTTCTTCCTCCTTAGTTTTAGTTAATAACTAGCATAAGTACCCGTACCCTGTACGGATTTGGTTAAATATAAATAATTTTTTTATTTGAATATAACAAAATTATTGAAACACAATGTTTTATTCTCTCCTTTATTAAAAGGAAATTAATTAGTTTAACAATTATTTTAGTTTGTATATATATGTTTAAATTAAAAATATTTATACATAAATGATCAAAAAAGTTTAATTATAGCATATAATTTTTTGTCATGTGATTTGAATATATAATTAATCAAGTAGGCATGAGATAAGAATGAACTGAAGATAATATAAAATAATTAGACAACAATAATCAAGCACTTAAGGATAAACACAAAAAAAAACATTAGAATAAAAGAAATATAAATTATTTTATTAGATTAAGAGATAAATATTCAATTAGTTAGAATAAAGATAAATACGAATTAATTTATTGGATTAAGAGATAAATAGATGTAGTAAGTATTTTTGTAAAGATTTGAATATTTGGATAATAGGTGGCGCCACGTATGCAAAATTAACCATTGCTCGACACATAGGTAAAATAAACCAGAGGATGACACGTGTCATAAGGCTTCTTCTTTAGTATGTATATAGATGAGCCAAGTCTGGAATTTTCGCCTACTTGTGGAATTCGTCAAGGAGATCCTTTGTCCCCTTTTATCTTTGTAATTGCAATGGAATATCTTGCCCGATCACTTCAAACTGAATCGTTGCACCAAAATCCTCATGTAGGTATTCAATTACTCAAGAACGGTGTAATATCCGTAGTTTTTATGGGTATTTTTGTAAATTTTCCGGGCATCTTTCTAAGTCCCGTTTACTCAATCTCGTTACGCATTATGATCGTTTAATGGAAATTGTTACTAGAAAATTATGGGTGACAGATCAAAACATTGGAACTGATTTTATTAACCTATATAATTTTTAGGATTTCTTCCATTAAAGAAGTACGTTGATCGGGTGAGGTCCGCTTAATTAATTATGTACCTGGGTTATACTCTGAAACGAAAGCCTTAAAATTAAAAGTAGCAAGATAAAATCATTCGTGTTGATTTATTAGTCTATATCATTTTTAAGACCGTTTCTATAAAAAGTGAATTACAATACGGGTACATAATTTTATCGCCCGAAGACATGTCCCGTCCAATCCAGATATACAATTACCGTTTTGAATGGAATTCTATCCATTTTCCTACTTGCAAGTTACGTATGTTATTTCAACTTGATTCCCAATACAACTTGATGCGCACGTTCAAATTTCTTATATATATATATATCCCTCTGTTTGATTTTCCTCTACAAGCAATTCAAAGCTCATCAATTTGGTTTCCAAATTGATTTCAGAGAAAGGTGTTGGGCCTCTCCAAAATCCGGCCCAAGAGAACGTGGCAAGCCCAGGACAGTCAACCCGAGTTGTTCGTTAGAGAGGAGAGCCGAAGGAGCAATTAAGGCGTGGCGGAAATCTCGGATCCGATAATCAACCTACTCAACGGCTACCCCATTCATGTTGTGCGAGATCTCTGGAATACGCCAAACGTTCCACCAACGGTCCAAATCAAGGAGGAGGCTATAAAACAAGGATGAGGCAGAAATAAAGGGATCATCACCAACTACACTCGGAGTCAATCCTTAAGCTCAATTCATTCTTGTTTACCAATTCTATTCAAGTGCTCGTTTGTAATCACAGGGGAATTATCCGCAATTTCGATTATAATACAATTACAACCACTTTCTTGCTCTTTCTCTCTTTTCCTTTTTTCCATTTTACTTCTTGTTTGTCGTTGATAACGCCTTGCACTTACTATTTGGTTAGGACTCCCTCATTTTAGCAGGTAACATGTTGGTGTGATTATTCTGCCCAAAACAATTGGCGCCCACCGTGGGGCCCTAGCCAAAAAGAAGTCACGCTAAAAGGAACCACAAGCTTTATCAGGATGATGGACGGAATTCATACTACTTACAGCCACGTAGGGGATCCCGAGAACCATGAGATCAACCAGGAAGGAAACAACCAACGCGTTGGAAATGCTGATGGAGTTGCGAACGTAGAGGGAGTTGATCAAGATTCCGGAAATGCAAATGGAAACCCTACTACCTCCACGAGAGAACGCAGAGGAGGGGGAGATTCTGACGTCATCATGGAGCTCCGCGCGTCAATGATCGCTCTCCTAAAAGATTTGGAAAATAAAAAAGAAGCTCATACTAAGCTCACCGAGGTAAATGAAAAGCAAATCGAAACGCTAACTAATTAACGTAATTTGCTTCGATCTCAGGTACAGTCAGCTCCAAGCCGTCCACGTGTAATGGACGCAGTCAAAGGTGTTGCTCGGAGATTAGACATGGACGATCCAAATCTCATAACACTCGATGGCGTCAGACCAATAACTGGGTATCAGGTAAACGGTAACTCACTAAGAGCTGTCAGAGAGGATGCTAAGGTTTTCCAATTACGGGAACGCCTCAAAGCTCTAGAGGACCGAATCACTCAGGTCCTGGGGGCACCCCAACCGATAGCAATGGAAAGAAGGGATGGTTACACCGATTCCCTCTTCGTACACGTTATCATGAGGATCGACATCTCGCTGAAGTATCACGTCCCTGATGTACCTAAGTTTGAAGGGGTTACGGATCCGGATTAGCAAATAGCTGCATTTAACCAAGCTATGAACATTAGCACAGTCCCTTTTGATATGAAGGAGATTGTTATGTGTCGTTGGTTCGGGAACACGTTATCCAAACCCGCGCTTAATTGGTATTCTCATTTACCTCTTGGAAGTATCTCATCCTTTGCTGAGTTAATTGATAAGTTCAGGGTGAGGTTCGCAAACAGCTGACATGCTAAAAAATGCTCAAGGGACTTATATCGCGTGGTTCAGAAAACCGGTGAATCCTTGAAAGCCTTCCTTAATCGATACAACGAGGAGCTAGTCACTATAGAAGGATGCGACGCCCCTACGGCCGTAGAGGCATTCCGAAGTGGCATCTCGGTTAGTAATATTGAGTATATCGTGAATTAACAAAGTATCCTTGTTCGAATTTCGATGAGGTGCAGGTAAAAGCGTTAGCGCATGTGCGACTGGAGGAAGATGATCTCTTCGCCGAGAAAACGGTTAGCCCTCACCGGCCAGAACGCAGACAAGGAAGGAGGGAGCCTAGATATATTCCTTATCCCACTTCATCCCCTGCCAAAACAACTGTCAATACGGCGTTTGCTAGGCAAGGCGAGCGGTATGAAAACCCCAGATTGCCTCCTAGACTATCCCATTACAACTTCTGTGTAGTCTGGACTCTCAACATCATGGGAGATACTGTCAAATGGCCCAGAAAGAGTAATGTACCTCCACACCATACAGACAAGTCCAGATGGTGTGATTTCCACTTCGATCACGGTCATTGGACTGACGAATGTATCGCATTGCGGAAAGAGGTAAGCGAACTATGACGCAGGGGGTACCTCAAAGACTTGATATCGGAAAAAGAAAAGGAACAACTAGAACGCAACAAAGGGAAAGCTAGTCCTCCTCCACCTCCAAAGCATACTGGAGTAATCAACGTCATCATCAGGGGATTTGAAATCTGTGGCATAACATACTCCGCAGCGAAGAAAGTCGCAAGGGATACCAGGAGGGAAGGTCCCAAAATTCCTCCACGAACGAGTCACGACATGATGCCAATTACCTTCGATGACATCGAAAAAGAGGAAGTTCACCACGATTGCTTAATAATTTCTTTAACAATAGCAAATTTCCTCGTTAAAAGAATATTAGTTGATAATGGAAGTTCCACTAATTTGCATATGTTGGATGCTTTATACAGTCTAGGCCTCGGGTTGGACGACATTGTCAAGAAGTCTATGACCTTAGTAGGTTTCAGTGGTGAATCTCGTAACACGTTGGGAGAAATATCACTGTCGACCATCGTAGGAGGGATAAACTACCAAGTAAAATTTCAAGTACTTGATTGCCCGTCACCTTTTAATGTCATAATGGGAAGGCCTTGGATCCAGGGAATGAAGGCTATTCCTTCCACTTATCATCAATGTGTAAGATTCCCAATGCCATGATAAATTCAAAAAATCAGGGGAGAACAGAAACTAGCGAGGGAATGTTACTCCGTAACAATGAGAGCGACGACACCAAAAAATCTACAGATTGAAGCAGGAAAGAAGTCGCCAGATTAGCAATTAAAGGGCTGTAGAACCACCTCTTATTATGTGAAGCCAAAAACGCCGGAACTTGAAGAAGTAGCCCTTGATCCACTTGATCGTTCAAGAAAGATCAGAATAGGAGCAGATCTGGAGCCGACTTTACGACAACAACTGGTGGAGTTCTTACTGTCCTACATCGATTGTTTCACGTGGTCGAACGAAGATATGATAGGCATTGATCCTAGCGTGATCACACACGCCCTTAATGTTAACAAGACAATACCCTCGGTTAAGTAGAAAAGGCGTAAATTTGCACCCGAACAAAATCAGGTAATCAACGATGAGGTAAAATCTTTACTTGAGTTCGGTAAAATCAGAGAAGTAAAATATCCTGATTGGCTTGCAAATGTAGTTGTTGTAAAAAAGAAAAACGATAAATGGCACATTTGCGTGGACTTTACCGATTTAAATAAAGCATGCCCTAAAGATTCATTCCCTTTGTCTCATATCGATGCAATGGAGGATGCGATGGTAGGACATGAACTTTTAACTTTCATGGACACGTTTAGTGGATATCATTTGATAATGATGCATCCTGACGACCAAGAAAAAAATGCATTCGTAACCAATCAAGGAACTTATTGTTACAAAGTTATGCCTTTCAGGTTAAAAACGCAGGTGCTACTTATCAGAGATTGGTTAATAAGATGTTTCAGGAAAAACTGGGGGATACAATGGAGGTTTATATTAACGACATGTTAGTCAAGTCATTGAAGGCGGAGGACCACATCACCCACTTGGAGGACGCATTCCAGATCCTACGGAGTTACATAATGAAGCTAAATCCAACCAAATGCTCTTTCGGGGTTACATCAGGGAAGTTCCTCGGATACATAGTAACTCAGAGAGGAATCGAGGCGAGTCCAGACCAGATCAAGACAATAATGGAGTTACAATCGCCAAGATGCGTCAAAGACGTCCAGAAGTTGACTGGACGAGTAGAAACACTTAACCGATTCATATCTCGATCCTCGGACAAAAACAAGTTGTTTTATGATATCCTGAAGAAGAACAAGTCATTCGAATGGACGGAAGTGCTTGAGGAAGCTTTCAAAGAATTAAAAAGTTATCTATCTAAGCCGCATGTACTTTCTAAACCCAAGCCAGGCGAGATGTTGTACGTGTACTTGGCCGTGACAGAAGTAGATGTGAGCGTCGTCCTAATCAGAGAAGACAGCGGGGACCAATTACCTATCTACTATGTAAGTAAGACCTTACTCGATGCAGAAACCAGGTACTCACCCGTTGAGAAACTCGTATTATCTTTGGTAATGGATTCTATAAAGTTACGTCCTTATTTCAAGAGTCATTCTATTATTGTGAGGACTAACTACCCGATGAAGAGTATTATGTCAAAACCAGAGTTATCAGATCGACTAATGAGGTGGTTGATCCATCTTAATGGCTACGACATTGCTTATGAGCCACGAACGGCGATGAAATCTCAAGCCTTGGATGATTTTGTGGTTGACTTCACTCCTACCACATCAGCAGAAGAAAGCCAGGACATGTTACAAGTAACTAGTTCACTTACTAGCGGCATGTGGTTAATGCATACGGATGGAGCCTCAAATTAGATTGGTGTAGGACTAGGGGTAGTTCTGAAGTCACCATAGGGGGATAGGATAGCCCAGGTTGTTCGATGTACATTCAAAGCCACCAACAATGAAGCGGAGTATGAGGCACTCATAGCAGGGTTACTTATTGCTAAGGACTTGAATGTGCAAGAAATTGAGATAATTTGTGATTCATTACTTATTGTAAATCAAGTTACGAATTCATATGTTGTCAGGAATTCAAAGATGAAGGCATACTTAGAAAAGGTCCAAGAAATTATTAAACACTTCAAGCATTTTGAGATAAAGCAAGTTCCTCGAGATGCTAACACACAAGCAGACGCCTTAGCAAACCTCTGATCCGCAATCGACCCAAGAGAGTACGACAAGATACCTTTTGTGTACCTTGATGCGCCTTCCATAATTAAAGAATCGGATGTATTTGAGGTTCGAGATTCTAATGAAGACATTTCACGAGTAAACTCTTTACCTAAGGTGGTTACGAGATGGGATCCTACCAGATGACAAGGAAGAAGCCCGACGACTTAAAGTAAAAGCTTCCACTTTCGCTATTAAGAATCATAACTATAACCTAAAGCGGAGGTTAAAATAAATATTAAACGACACATGTAACTTTTAGATTGGACCACACCACCCCTTTTTTTTAAAAAATTAATATTTTATTTTTGGATATGATAAATTCTTATCCATGTTTTTAAAATATAAGATAGAAAATCTCATTATTAAACAATTTTTTATTTTTGGATATGATAGATAGGAAGATCATTTGGATATTTTTTTATACTATCATACAAATTCTAGAATATTTATTTTCAAAATTTATATTTAAGTATTTACATGATTATTTTTCTCGTATAATAAATATATTTAAAAATATTTTATTATTAATATTTTATTTAAGAAAAACCTGTACAAGGTACGGGAATACATACTAGTAACATTTTGTTCAAGTGGATTTCATCAGGGATATATGCACAATGCGTAAGGGAGGAAGAAGTATAGAAAGTGTTGCAAGACATACACGATGGGGAATGCGAGAATCATACAGGGGGTCGCAAGTTGGCAAGGAAAGCAAGCAGGATGAGTTATTATTGGCCCATCATGAACAAAGACGCAGTGGAGTTTGCCCGAAAGTGTGACGCGTGCCAGCGTCATGGACCTATACCGCATCAACCCTTAGAGTTACTGCATCCCATAACATCCCCTTGTCCATTCATGAAATGGGGAATGGATATTGTAGGAAAAATTCCTCTAGCGTCAGGACAACGTGTCTACATCTTAGCAATGACTGACTACTTTTCTAAATGGATCGAAGCCGAAGCTTTCAAGGAAGTCAAAGACACCCAAGTCATTTCCTTCATTAAAAGGAATATCCTAAGTAGATTCGGAATACCATCCACCATAGTGTGCGACATCGGATCTCAATTCATCAGTGACAAAACAAGATCATTTTGTCAGCAGTACAAAATTCAATTGGTGATGTCGACACCACGTTACCCTCAAGCCAACGGTCAGGCAGAAGCAAGCAATAAAGTAATCCTCAACAACTTGAAGAAATGCCTTATAGAGGCTAAAGGAAGGTGGGCAGATAAGTTACCCCTTATCCTTTGGTCAGATCGAACAACTCCCAAGGCTGCCACGGGGCATACGCCTTTCTCCCTTGTATATGGATGCAAAGCCGTGTTACCAGTGGAAATAACTTTGCCCACAGTTCGATACGGACTCACCACGAAAGAATCGAATTTGCCTAACTTGTTCCATCATCTAGACATGGTTGACGAGTTACAAGATGAAGCATCAGTTCGTAGGGCAGCATATAGACAAGGGGTGGCTTGGAGTTACAACAAATGAGTCAATGCAAGGGCGTTCCAAGTAGGAGATTCGGTGTTGAGGAAAGTCTTCCAAAACACACAAGAGTTGAATGTTGGCAAGTTAGGAGCTAACTGAGAAGGGCCTTACCAGATTATGAAAGCCGTCGGTCAAGGACCATACGAGTTGGTATCGCATGATGGGAAAACAGTCCCAAGAAGCTGGAACGCGACGAACTTGAAGTTGTATCATTTCTAACAAGCAAATTGCAACAAGGTACCTACTCACTACATCATTCTGTTTAAATTTCATTTTTGCCTCATTCTGTACACGTAAAATGACAACGATCTTATAAAAACTAACAAGGGACGCCTTGTGACGTTACAGGCCAAAATAAAGGCCCTCGCCTTACAATCAGGCAACGTTGTGCACACAACGACTAGTCACATGATACACGTAAAAGACAACTCTAGAGCAAGAGG